>JBBPUG010000019.1:0-103929 GCA_038094535.1 Tubosaeta aff. alveolata
AATCGCGGAGTGTGAATTCATTTGGGATGCCGATTCATGCCGAGTCAGCAGTTCGCACCGACCATGAGTACGCCTTCGGTTCAGAACCTTGAGGAGGCAGCTGGGATCGCATCTGAATTCATTGCCAGTGCGTTGTTCTCAGTCCGTGTGCGCGATCATGCTTATCGGCCGTAGCTCTCGAAAACATCCCCAGCGAGGTTCAGTTTCTCTTGCAGGAGCTCCGTTCAAAGGAAACCCGGTCGCAAGGTGGCGTCACACTAGTCTGGTATTTCATAAGCTGACGCTCGTGGCAGAATTACAACAGGAACTCGCAAGAGATTGTCAGAAATCTATCCGCCATGTGCTTCGTACGGATTCCGATGCGAGCAAGGACAAGCCAACCCTGCCACCGTCCGCCGAAAGAATCAAACAGGCGCAACAGACCCTGGCTATCATCGCCGATGAAAAGATCGCGCTAGCGGAGCGGATCGTGGAGCTGTTATCGAGGAAGCGTTCGCGGCTGGACTATGATCTCGGACGTGTGCTGATGTTGCAAGGCGAACCGGACGCCGCCGCCGTCGTGGCTGGTTCCGCCCCTCTCATGTCGGCAAACGCAGGCGGTAATCCAGCAGGATCTGGATATGTCCTAGGAGGGAGAAACCCAGCAGCACACATTACCGAAAGTCTTCGGAACGCGTTTTCTGGGGCAGCACTTCCCGCGGCGAGTACCACGAGCATGGCGACCGCTGGGAACCGGACGAGTGGGATAGAGGAGAGTGCACACAAAAGTGTGTGCTTTGTTATGCTCCGTGATGCGTGTGTTGACCTGATTCACAGAACGTAAGCTTACTGCATCGCAAGGGTCTATCAAACTCCCCTCTCCCGCCCCGTCCCTGTATGTGCCGGCTTCTGGTCGCGGTCGACGTAAGAAGCGCGGCGTTTCATCCGAAGTTGACGAGATGGACTTCGACTTTGGTGAAGAAACACAAGCGGCTGAAGAAGGCGAAGGCGAGGAGGGGGAAGGCGAGGAAGGGGACGACGGCGATGACAAGGAATTGTACTGTTTCTGCCAAAAACTGAGTTACGGGGAGATGATTGCATGTGATAATCCCGACTGCTCATACCAATGGGTAAGTCGTTATACCGATTCCTGTGCGTCATTGCCCCATTGGATTCACCGTGTCTGGGCCTAGTTCCACCTTCCTTGCGTTAACCTCAAGCAGCCGCTTCCGGAAAGTTGGTTTTGCGCGGAGTGCACCAAGCACGGTATGGGCGCACCTGCTGCTGCCGGTGCTGCCCGCAAAGGACGGAAGAAGTAGCGGTGCGCTGGATACATTGAATCGCCTGTGATACCCCTGCAAGATCGATTACAGACAATCGTTGGTCTGAGAGTGCCACGAATGGCCGTCTCGGAGGGTCGAGCAGATCGTCCAGAATGCCAATTTGACTCGTACTCCCCCCCTGTGCTATTTCCGGGGTGCTAATTGTGCCAGTACCCTAAAGGCGGGACCGTTGATCCTTGTTGACTCCAAGCACAAAGTGCCTTGACCCCTATTCGTATCCTCCGATCAGTCTGGTACATGTTCTACTGACTAAGTAGCATGTGGAGATAATACTGTCCCGTGACTTGTGTGCCTCAATTCGAACGCAAAAACGGTGTCGCCGAGGAATGCAGACGTCCGTTAGCAACAGGCTCATGACCGCGGTCTTTACGCTCAGCGAGCGGGGTGCCGTATTCGATTTGTCTAGAGCGCCGAAAGGAAGCCAAGCTATGGAGGTTCCATTACGGTGGGTCAGGAGACTTTTGAGCGCGACGGAATTGCCGTCTTTGGTTGAAAATGGACCGAGGCATTGCCACCAATGCGCCAGTCCTCTTTTTGTGTTAGCAGGAGCCCCACAATACTTACGATTGGTTATTCGGAACGTCAATGAGTACCCCTTCCGCCTTGTTGTTCTGCGCCCGTACATACACAAAAAAGACCCGCCGCGCTGCTGCCGACCGGGGGGGAATGGAGAGCATAGCGATGGGTGGAGAAGCGGCGGATGAGGTGAGCATGTACACGTCAGCCCATGACTGGGGTGGAGTCAGGGACGCGCAGCAGTCTCTTTTTCTCATTCCCCCTTGACTTTTGGGTCGCTTCCCAAGCCTCCGCGGTAACACCACTCGTCCATCGAGTGACAACTAAAAAAGCGATGCCGCCTTAATTACCCTGGCCTAAATGGCGTTGCTTGCAGAAACTGCCAACGACAAGCTGTGTCGTACCGAAGCTCGAAGAGCTGTCATGCAGATGCCGTCAATGTATCGACACCCCTCTCTTCAAGGGGGTTGGGCGCAAAGTTCACGGAAGAAATAATTTTAAGATTTGGTGAGAGTTTTTTTTTGGGTGTTGACAAGAGGTGAGAGGATATGAAGACACTTATGGCGCCTCGTCAGGGTTACCCCGGTCACGAGGCGGCGAAAGAGAGATCCAGATACAGTCCAGCAAGTCATTTCGCAAACGCGCTCCACAGCCATGACGCACTCCTTCCGTGTTTCAATTCGACCTAGCAAGTATAAATGCAACCACCCTGCGGCTTTACGCCCGGTCTGAATCGGACAAGGGGAGGGTGACGGCAGGGGACTGGAAAGCGTCGCAGGGTCTGCCACACGACCCACACAAGGCGACGAGCTTATCGATTCAAAATAACGATGGGTTGGCTGGGACAGGGCGGGAGCGCGCCACACACGTCTTTGAAAAGGCGAAAAAGGTACAAGGCGGGGACCGGGATGTGAACAAGTACACAAGACAACGTAGGAGGGCGTGCGAAAGCGCGGGCGTTTCTCGGGCAAAGGGTGGTCCGGAGGGTGTGGGGAGCGTCGACTTGAAACGCATTCGGGTCCATACATACGTCAGTACAGTAGTTGTGGTACACATAGCTCATGGGTGCTGCGCAACCCATATACTGATCGGAGATCGATGAACGCAAGTGACCTCATAGCTGGTAGATATTCGCTGAGTGGGATGGCTTACACGACCCAAAGGATGATTTTGAATTTGCGTCAGAGGTCTTGACAGGTGTACAGGGTCGGCAAATTGATTAGAGTCCGATGTGCACCCGGGTTGGACGGAGGTAGTACGGTGGCCGACGGACAGATCTCAAGTACAGTACCTGTACTAGCCCGAGGACTGCACGTACCACTGCAACTGCAACTGCGTCGTTGGGAGGCAGAGTTGGCACTCGCTCGTAATTGTCGTGAGCTCGGAGCGTGGGCGCATGGTCAGGCTGTCAAAAAGTGTCAGCAGGTTGCACACGGGACCAGGACGATCGCAGCCCCACGGGTTGAATGTTTGGTGTCCTTGCGGCCAATCCAAGGTAAGAGCACACGTACGTTTGGATAACGGAGTCGGAAGCCCCGATGCCAATGGGGCTTGGCATGTGTTCAACTGAAAAAGGCATGTCCAGGGCAAGTGTCGTATTGCCTACGAAGTCCTACAAGCAAGCGCTGCTAATAACTCGAACCCTACTTCCAAATGCGCGTGTGCTCTCTGCAGACTCTTTCAGCGTCGTCATGCCTTGCTGCACGAACAGCCTCCATAGACGGTACTTGCCGGGCCACGACCTGGACTGCGCATGTCGTGCAGAAATAACTTTTGGGCGAGGGAACGTGGTGTGGAGAATACCCCATCCGGTTAGTTATGGCTTGGGAAGAAGATAATGGCATCGGAAAGGCCCGTTTTGAAATACGTTCTCAACGGGATACGATGAGGTCCCAGACTCGTCCGTGTGGGTATGTGGCATTCATTTTATGGGTAATGTGATTCCTCGACGTACCAATTATCCTCGGGGAAACGCAATTTGCGATGCAACTAGATTCCACGTCGGCCGGGTGGACAAGTATGCCGATAATCGGCGGTACTTTGTACGACGATGGCGACAGCGATGCGCGGAGATGTTGAGCCTTCTACTCCTAGGTGTGAGAACGCGGCGATCATGGATGATGGAAGTCGACAGAGCTGTCTTGTACTGGGGTGACTGTGCAGGGTGATAATCAGTATATCTACGCGGAGCCGTGCCTTGAGGGTGAAGAGAGAGAGAGATCCTCATCAGTTCCATTTCAGAGAGAGGAACCAATGGGTGAACTGGGAGGAGACACGTGCGAATCATATTGCTGGACGGGGATTATGCTGTTGTAGTACAGGATCCACTGTCTGTCGAGACCTAGGAGAGAAGCAGAAGGACAATCCAGGGGAATTCTTTACAGGCCGCATCTCGTGATTTCATTATAGGACTGCAGGACGGCATTGCGGAGATGGCGAGATGTAACAAGGAGTACTGCCGTACAAAGGCACAGGACTCATCGGAGCACAGGATACCTACAGGTGAGCAATGTGGAAGCCAGATATAGCGAGGTGACAGGCTGTTGCGAAGGCGGGAAAGAGAGTGATGGACGGGGGGTCAGCAGGACGCCGGGATGCGGTGAGTTTCATCGTGGATGGAACCGGACGGGGTTGGTCGGGACGGTGTTGAAGAGGTCGACAGGCGTCGCGAGTGTAACAGCGAGTTCTATGATAACGGATAAGAAAGGTGTCGCCGATCCATCAAAGCAGTGGCAGGGGGATGATAGAGGGAAGGGTAGGTAGATGGCTACTGTAGGTAGCATGTGAGCAAGGGAAGAAGAAGAGAAGGTACCAAAAGAGGGTCTACACAGCATGTCGGGCAAAATGAACGTTGGACCGAAAAAGGCAGTCGGGCGACGGACTGGCAACGAGCAGGTGAACGTGGGACGATAAGGAGTGATCGAAGAGGAGGCGCGATGGGAGCGCAGTTCGGCGCATGGGGGAGCGGGTGCGTCCACACTCGTCCTCCTCGACGCCCCGGCACCTCGCGGCGATGCTGTGCGTGGGAGAACAGATACACGCGTTATGTCACACTGTTTATATTTGTGTGTGTTGTTCGGGATCTGAGATCGATAGGCGGGATGTTCCGGAGGATCCGAGCGAACGGTACGGGCAGCAGGAAAGAGTAGCCGAAATCTGGGAAGGACCAGACCTAAAATGGAAATACTAAATATGGGTATGGACAGCGTTGATGTTTATAACTTGGACATGGCCAGTCCGAAGCAGCAGTTGCTGCGACCAAGCCAAGCATGCAGTTCGACGCGTATCCCTCCCCGCCGTCTTTCTCTGACACTCCCCGTACTCCCTCGCCCCACCTCACCGACCTGCACTTCAACCCAAAGTCCCTGTTCAACGAGGACATCTCCCTCTTCTCTTACCACCAGCCAAACACCTTTTTGAACGACATCTACGAACACGACACGCACGAGTTCTACATCGACGACGCAGCACACTACACTGAGTGGCACCACCACCAGCAACAGCTCCCCCACACCGTCCCACGCAGAGCGACCTACCCCTACGTCCGCCACGACCTCGCTCAGCACCAGTTCTACGACCAGTTCCCTGTCTACCCTGATCCGCCCGTCCCTGACCGCGCAGAGATCAAGCTCGAGGACACCCCTCACATCGTCCCCTCCCAGATCGGCTTCCCCGCTCACCCCCTTCAGTCCCACTCCTTTTTGCCCTCCGCGCCCGGTACAGCCGTCCCCGTGCAGCTCACAGACGACGCGGCGAGCAAGGAAACACAGTACCTCCGCCGCCGTTGCTTCAACTGCCACACCACTGAGCCCCCCTCCTGGCGCCGCTCCACCCTTAACCCTGGAAAAATCGTCTGCAACAAGTGTGGCCTCTACGAGCGCACCCATCTCCGTCCTCGTCCCCTCCGTTTCGACGAGCTCCGCGCCGGCGGCAAGACGCGCAAGGCCACCGGGGGTCCCGCCGACAAAAAGACGTCGAAACCCGTTGGGGTGCTCCCTGTCAAAAACGAACCCAGCGAGATGGGTCTCACGCGTCGCAATTCGGTCTCCAGCAATGCCTCGAGTGGAGTCAGCGATTGGGATGACAGCAGTGAGTTTTTTGTCCCGCTTGTTCTCCCGTGCACTCAATCTCCGTGCAGTCTCCGTCTGCTCTTCTCAACCGCCCACACCGGGATCCATCTCCTCGCAATCCTCTGCCTTTTCCTCGCCCGCAGTCTCCACCTATTCCATCCCACGGAGTTCTCAGAGCCCACCTGTCGATTCAGGCCTCCAGGCGCCTATTCGCCTTCCGAACGCACCTCTCACGGACATTGCGTCCCTCCAGCAATCACATCCTGCACCGCGCAAAGCTGCCACTGTACCCAATTACTATCCACAGCCGGCGATGTATCCCGGCCAGTCGGATAACCTTCGCCGCGGGTTACTGCCCGTACAGCACAATGCTCAGTTTGCTTCGCCACCCATGCCGGCAGTCTCCCCTGCGCCCATACAGTCTCTCACGCCAGACGCTTCATTACACACGTCACCACTCCCCCACGCTTCGCCGCTCTTGCTCTCCTCTCCCATCCTCATTACTGATCTTGCATCCTGATCATTTGACGCGCGCGCCTCGTCCGTGTCTTGTGCTTATTTATTCTCTTTCGATCTCGCGTTCTATCCGTCTCACGTTAATTTCATATCCTTGGTCCTCAACGCGAGATCTACGCCTATTTATTCACTATGGCTCAAAACGACGACGATACAGCGTGGCACACCTCCAAAAGTCAATATTTATCATCCGCCCGTCCCACAGACACCGATCGACTTGTATCCTCTACATCGCACCCACCAACTGTCGACTATGCACACATACATATGTCTATACACATACCCCCCTCCCCTTGAACACATGTGGGTCGTCGTCGCGATGATAGATACCCTTACAAATAATGTATGAAGACAATGGCGAGCAGAGAACGACGGGACTGTACTAGTACCATTCGGAGTTTAGTTGTTGCACCTAGTATACCTTGAATTAGAATTTTTGGCATCCACCGCGTTGCGTGGCGCATAAGTCTGCCAAGGGTGACCGAAAGGATCCAGGTCGCCACCAGGGACCGCTTGAGCGAATACCGATATCCCGAGCAGAGCAAGGGTGTCCACGCTACCCTGATCATTCTTTGCTTCCCTGCATTACAAGGTTTACCTCTCGCAAAAGAGAAGGAAATCAAGACATTTTCGAATGCGATGAGCAATGTATGAACACGAGGCAGGCCAGAAGCACTGCGTGTGACCTTGTTTGGGGCTAAGGGGGCCCTAGTGCTGGCAGAGCCCCCCAGGGTTTACTCCCGATTACGCCCCACTCCACCGGTGGCCATTTGTCACTGGTTAGAGCGGCGCTTTTCAATCACCGTTGGACCACGTCGACGGGTACTTGGCCCTGCAGCGCGTGGGTGCCGGCGCGCGGGGTGTCCCATTCAGGTCTGGGATCGTCTGGGATGTGGGTGTCTGTGCGTTCTTGTCGCCCGTGGTGCCCTGATCGACTCGACGTGCTCGTCGTGAGCATGGATGCAGCGCGCCGTATGGGGTTGCGCACCTCAAGCGAATGTAGCCAGATCGGGATCTGTCGAACCCTTTTTCGCGCGCGCGAGGGTGGTCGTACGTACACGGTAGGGAAATGGAATGACACAACTCTCCCTTTGCTCAGCTGTCAATGATTTTCGGACGAACCATCGGCGCCCATCGCTGTGGTCGTGTGGCGAGACGGTGGACACGTAGAAGTCGTAGATCACAGCGCCGAGCACGTGTTTGCTAGCGAATTGAAACCGTGTACACCATGTTTGAGGTCGATCGACCCCCCGGGCTGTCGTAAGGCGTTGTGGGCCAAGCACAGTTGGATCAAAGGGGGTGGAAAGAGAAGTCCGTCCGCAGGAACAATCTCGCTGGCGATGAGAACAACAAACCTCTTGTTTCGCAATCCCTTGTTTCGGCTTTCGGAACGGGACGTGACAAGAGTGTGACCGCCTTGTTGCAAGTGCACACCAGACATGGCGAGGGGGTCGCAGCTCTCCCAGCTCAAGTCTGCGCTCTCACAGGCCGGGCTGAACGGGCCCAGCGGAAAGAAAAAAAAGTCTGCACCGACGGGACACGCCAAAATCAAAAAAGCGGCGAGACTACGGGAGATCCAGGAGAGACTCAACCCGTTTGATACCAAGGTCACGCGGCTCAAGCATGCCGTCGGGGGGCGGAGGACGAGGGGGACGATGGGACGACCGGCCCAGAGTAAGCAGGCTGGGATGGAGCAAGTAGAAACGCCGCTGTCGTCGTCGCGTGTGGTGCTGACGGTCCGCAGAGGGAAAAGACGCTCCTCAAGGAGGTAGAACGGAGAGGACGCGTCGGGGGTATCCTAGACCGACGCTTTGGTGAAAACGACCCGTACATGTCACTCGAGGAGCGTATGCTCGCGCGGTTTACGCGAGAGAGGCAACGCGCGTCCAAGGCGTCCGCGTTCAATTTGGAAAACGAGGACGAGCTGACGCATTATGGGCAGAGTCTGTCTCACATGGACGACTTTGACGATATACTGGTGCCCGTGGATGAGGATGAGGACGATGAGGGTGAGTGCTGCCTGGCAGTCCCGGGGTGCGTTTCATCGCCTCTCCAGGTCAACTTGATCACGATACGGTCAAAAAGGTCCACTTTGGTGGTTTCAGTGACGAGGAAAAGGAAGACGAGGTATGGCATGTATTGACATCTAATTAGTGTGCCTAATCGATTTTTGTAGCTCGACCGGAAAAAGTCCAAGGCCGAAGTCATGGTCGAGGTGATCGCCAAAAGTAAAGCGCACAAGGTATTTACTTGTCTAGTATGCGACCAACCACGTAACGACACTACTCGCCATAGGTGCGTCGTCAAATGGAAAAAGAACAAGAGGAGAATATGCGTCATGGACTCGATCAAGATTTCAATGAGCTCCGGGCCCTCCTTTATGCACCTGATCCGTCGACTATAGATAATGATAGCCCAACGCTTGTGCCAACATTTGCTGGCAGTGACGATGCCACGGACTATGACAAACAGGTCCGCGAGCTCGCATTCGATAAACGAGCGAAACCAAAAGACAGGACGAAAACAGAGGAAGAGATTGCGCTGGAGCAAAAGGAAACCCTTGAGAAGGCAGAGGAACGGCGGAGACGGCGGATGTTGGGGGAAGACACGGAAGAGAGCGAAGACGAAAACGCGAGTGGTCGGAGAAAGAAACGTCCTCGCGGAGGGGATGACCTGGAGGACGATTTCGTGGAGGACGAACCGTTCGGTGGACTGGGTGCCGGCCTTGGTGTGGAAATGGAGGTGGGTAGTGGTGTGTCCGGGAACGATGAGGGCGAGGACACTGGTGAGGAGCATGGCGATGAGGACAGCGAAGAAGGAACGGACTTCGACGGTTTCGGAGAGGATGATCAGTCGAGTGGCGACGAAGCATCCGACGTGGCAGATACTACGAATGCGAGCACAAAAGAAAGGGTTCGGCAATCGTCCGGAACTGCGAAGGCTGTCAAGGAGTTGCCATATACGTTTCCTGCGCCAGAGAGCCACGACGAATTCCTCGAAATCATTCAAGATCTCCCCGATTCTGACGTAGCGATTGTGGTGCAGAGAATTCGAACACTCCATCATCATAGCCTCGGTCCCGAGAACAAACTCAAGCTGCAGGTAGGTCAGAATTGCGGTCCGACCTTCGCTTCTTAACACTCTTTATAGAACCTGGCAAGGGTCATCGTCGATCACATACTGTTTGTGACATCGCCCCCAGCACCGAGGATGAATCTGGTTTCCGCGCTCGTTCCACACTTGTTCGCCCTCTGCCGATTATATCCTATCGAATCGGCTGAATATTTCGTGGAAAAGCTCTCTCTGATGCACAAAAACCTCAGGCGTGGTTTGGCGACCGGTGCATTGGAGCCTGATGCAAAGACATGGCCGGGACTACCTGAACTAATTTTTCTTCGCGTTATAGGAATCATTTGGCCGACGAGTGACATGCGTCATCCAGTCATTTCCCCCACACGGCTACTCATGGGTGCTTACCTCGGTCTATGCCGCGTCAGGTCATTCGTGGACATTGCAAGCGGGCTGTTCTTGTCCTCTTTGTTTCTCCAATACGAATCTCTGTCAAAGCGCTTCGTTCCGGAAGCTATAAACTTTGTGGTTAATGCCACGTTACACCTTGTACCCCATGCATTCGCCGACGTGCAGTCCCTCCCTGGCGTATTTAGTTGTCTGGATTTACGGTCCGCACTATGTGAGCCGCTGGTCATTGACTCAACACAAGCAAAGGACCTCGTTTGTCGGAAACCCGATCTATCACTCATGGTCACATCAGCAAATGTAGCCGAGCAAACGAAGATAGATGCCTTGGGGGTGACTCTGGGTTTCATGGACCGGTTTGCAGATATGTATAAATCACTTGACGGATTTATCGAACTGTACGAACCGATCGATCTCGTACTTTCGGGGTTGGAGTGCGCTCAGCTATCCGAAGACGTCCGGGTATGTCCTCGCATGAACATTGATCGCAGTATCTAATACATTCGCAGTCACGTGTGGCCTCCTTGCAAGGGAAAATAGCACGATTGCTTCACTTTGCGCGGCGGTCGCGGAAGCCACTCCTTTTGCAGGCCCACAAGCCGATCCCAATCCCGACCTATATCCCCAAGTTTGAAGCCAGCTCGTCATCGTATACCCGGCGACAGGATCCGGATCGCGAGCGTAACGAAGCGGCCAAGCTGCGGTACCAACTGAAGCAGGAACGCAAGGGGGCGATTCGCGAGTTGCGCAAGGACGCCAGGTTCCTTGCGGCTGTGGAGCAAAATAAGCAAATGGAGAAAGACAGAGTGTACAAGGAACATATGAACAAAGTATTTAACTCGTTAGAGGGCGAAAGGGCGGAACAGAAGGCGATGGACAGGGAAAAGGCTAGAGACAAACGACGGGCCGGTCGCAAGTAACTTTCCTTATTTGGTAGTACCAGTAACGCGTCGACGCGTCTTTCAAGTCTCCACATTCACCTGTTCTTTCATGTCTGATGAGCGATCCATCATCTAGTCTCGCTCCCCCAACCTTCCAGACACCGAAAGGCGAGGGTGTTATCGATGTGAAGAAACTTCTCGAGTTCTTGACCCTGATACAACAAGAACAGGATGGAGACGAGCGAGTCCAAGCCAGACCGTGGTTCGCGATGATATCGGCTCTCTCTGACCAAGCCTATGGCCAATTTCCGTATTTCACGTCCATCAAGCAAGGCACGAACAACGAGCGCATGATGCTCACCCACGTCTCGCTCAATGTCTTGGACCAGGCCTCGCACCATTCGCGCCCTGTCTGGTTCGACGGGCCTAACCTCGTCAGGCAGCTCTTCGTAAGCTTGTTTGCCCTGTGCCTGTCTGCAGAGTCGTGGCTCGACGCGAACAATGACAGCCTTGCGGACTATTTGAACCCGACAACGCTCTTTTCCAAAGCGACCAATATTCTGGTGCACATTGTCTGCCAATTACTCGTTTCTCCATTCCGCATGGAGACCTCTCAGAGGTTGCTGGCGCATTCTCTCCTGTCGGACCTACTTGAGTGTACGGTGGGTGAGTGGCACACATTCTCTGGCTCTCGTTCGCGTATGTGATCGTCTTGTAGATCTCTTGACAACCTCTCAGGACGATTTTCCCTTGGACATCCATTTATACTCTGTGCCACATTTGAGGCGAGCGCCAGCCCATACAGCAGATATACCCGTAAGATGTGTCCACGCGAATGACGCGTCGAATGTGTCCTAATGTCAGTGTAGGTCCCTCGGAACAATACGGACGTCATCAGACTGCCGAGCAAGTCGTTCGTCGTCGTTTTCTGCAGCGTCGTCGCGGACGTTGTTTCAAAAGTATTGCAGGCCTCTGAGGCAACCCGATGTTTCACACTCGATCTCTTGCGGCGCACAGCGCGCATCGTCCCGCTGACCTTTGATTTTTGTTTTAGTTGCCCGACGACGGACGCGGTGCGTTCGCGATGCTTTCTGCGAACCCTCCAGGCCACACAAATCTTGCTTGGGGCAAGTCCGAGTTTCCGGGATGCTCTTGGGATCTTGTTCTCCCGTCTCTTGATCCACAAATTGGAAGAGGGCCCCAAGAATCTATCCTACCCTTCTGTGGGGGAGATTGCACCCCTCTTGCCGAACGAAGGAGACAGTCTTTGGAGGTTGACTCCGTTTCACGCCACGGCTATCCTTGGTGTTTTGACAAGGGAGGAATGGGGAGATGCTGGGAGTGGACTCAGGGTTCGTATCACTTGTGTGCTTGGTATGGAAATCGGGCCAACTGATCGTCCAAGGTGTTGACATTTGCGTTTTTGCGCAAGCACTTGGATCAGTTGCATGGGATGACGTTGCAGGCTGTCAAGAGCTTTTTCCAGGGGAATGCGGCGTATGCCGATTGGGAGGGAATCGTGGGCGATGTAGAGGTGTTGTTGGCTCGTAACCAAAGCGAGGGAATGCTGGTTTTGGGATCGCGTGGCTGGCGCGTTCAAGCTATGGAGGCGATCCGGGCGGTGGTTGAGCCGCAAGAACTGGAATGGATCGACAACGTCCCGTTGTCTGATGCTGCATTCTCAGGGCGTGGCTTGCGCATGCTAAAAACCAGGTTACAAAGGTAGGGAGCCTTTTGGCGGTCCGCATGGTCGTTGACAAGCTGGCCCAGGTCTGCTACGGTGAGGTGTGCGATCGCCGACTACATGGGATCAATTGTCACGCAATTGCTTCCCCATCCTGAGGACGGTGTTGAGGACGCTCCATCAGTTCAATCTGCGTTTTCCTTGCTCGCTGAACTTCTCGTCGGTCCGGCTGAAGAAGTGATGTCCATTGTTCGCGGCAGCACGTATCGCGCCGTTCTAGCCATTGTAAAACACCATACCGTTTATGTGCTTGCCAACAATTGTACCTTCGTCGTGGACCTGGTCCAGCGTGGCTTATCTGACAAGGATAGATCCTCGAGATTGTTGGCTGGGTATGTACTTGACCCGTGCTACAGTACGTCCACTGATAGATTTCCAGTCAAGCCCTCGCCCAGTTTGTCAAAGTATGCGCCAACGACCAAGGAGGTTGGGTACAGATCGAAGGCTTATTTTTCAATCTCGTCCGTTTCCTTCACACTGGGACCAAAAGTGCGATCAAAGAAACGACGCTGATCACTCTCGGGTTGATCGGAAAGTATGTCCTATTTATTCGACTCCACCACGAACGCCACTAACGGTTTCCAGCGATGCGCATCCGCAGGTTCTCGAAGAAGTCGTCTTCCACCTCGTCCTGCAGCTTGGTGAACGCAACCCGATCTTGAAGAGTATTGCGTTGGAACAGGTGAGCATATATCTCGTTCGAGACATTGAGATGCTCATTGAACATCACCAGCTGAATAAGCTGTCGGAAGGGCACAAAAAGAAGCCACAAGGATTCTTATCACCATTTCTTCCCCGGATTGCGCCCGTCGTCATCGCTCGCAAGTGCACGAGCCCAGAGCTGTTCGCAGAGTTATGCCAGTTCTTGGGCATCTATCCAAATAGTTTCTTGTCTATTACGCGCCCACATGCGCTTCCTCACCTCTTTGCAGAACGCGAGGTCCGAGTACTCGATGAAATCGCAAGCGAATTGGGCAAAAAGTTGTCGATCCTATTCTTTGGCGATGCTTCTCTGATTCTCTCGCACGTACTTCGGCTCCAAGGGCCAGGGCAGACACATCAGGCCCTCGAATTCATTGTGAAAACCGTGAGGGCCGACGCCGACGAGGTTAACCGACGCTCGATAGACCTTAGAAGCATCATCCACAGCAACCTCCTTCCACTCCTGGCAGATTTGATGATCGTGCTCGGGAATGAAAACCCAGACGACGCAGCATCGGTAAGCATATTTGGCACGATAGAAAGACTGTTTCTAATCAGTCTCTAGGCCGTCAGCGCGCTGAGAAGAGTTGGCCGCATCATGGCTTCCACTCCAGGGAGTTCAGATTCGGGCAACCTGGAGATGGTACACCTGCTCAAGACCAACTTGCTGGGTATCGTATCATACATGAGCGAAATGTTGCAAGATATTCGGGGCAAGAAGACGACGTCAGCCAAACGACAGATCATCCGAGCCTTCGGAGCGTTGATCAGCCATGTTAGCGACTCGCTTCTGAGCGTTGCTCCCCAGGTAACTCGATGCTACTGGTCGATTTCGGTCATTCTGATTGTTAGTAGATAATGGCTACTCTCCAGACCATGTCTTTGATCCCCGAGCTGACCGATGTGACACTGGCGACGTGGCTCGTATTCCTTACGAATATCGCCCCTTCAGACATCGGCCAATACATTGTTGCAACAAGTGCAACCATCGCATCGCTGTGGCCGTCGTTATCACCGACTGCTCGGGAAACTGCGAAAGAATGCATTCGGTTCATCGTGTCTGGCATGGGTGACGAGTCCTGCAACCATCTAGACGAAGTTGTTGACTTGAGGAATATCCCCGAACTCGCGGGTGTTCACCAACATCTCATGAAACCTAGAGGTGCACGGGACCCCCGCGAGAAGTTGCAAAAGATTCTTGCTCAGCTGAACAGCGACAATTATGCAATTACCTTGCATTTTCTGGGGGAGCTGAAATCGCTGATGACTGTGGACCATCCCGAGTTTGTTCGTGATTTGGCATCTGGGGACGCCTTTGATCCTTTGGTCGGAAAGATACAGTCGTCGTTGTTCTCCATCGCATCTCGCGATGGGGATGACATCGAAAGGTTACGGCTGTTGGCCTTCGAATGTATGGGGATTCTGGGTGCTGTCGATCCAGATCGCTGTGAAATCGGCAGCGATGATTCACGCATGGTTGTACGGTCCAACTTTACGAATGAGGACGAAGCCGTCCTGTTCGCGATGCATCTCATTGTCATGCTCGTCGGTACTTTTCGTTCCACCAGCGACATCAAGTACCAAGGGCGCCTTTCATACAGTATCCAAGAACTTCTACGGTTCTGTGGTTTTACTTCGGCATTGGTCGCCCCGAAGAATACTGTCCCCGTCCCAGCCAGGGTGCGGAATCGGTGGAACAGCCTCCCGAAACACATCCTCGAGACGGTTTCTCCCATGTTGGAAGGTCGTTTTCAAAACACAGAGAATCAATTCACTCCGCCTGAGCGTCCGATCTATCCACGACAAAACACCTACCGAGACTGGCTTCAATTATGGACAACGTACCTCATTTCGCGTGCGTCAGGAGAGACTGCCAAAAGAATTTTCAGCGTCATGCGTCCAGCTCTAAGGAACAAAGACGTCGTGGTGTCGCATCATTTGTTGCCTCACCTTGTTCTCAACATCCTTTTATCTGGCGAGGATAGGGATATTCAAGACATACGAGAGGAATTGTTGACTGTACTCGAAGACCAGGTTAACGAACACAGTCCTTCCACCGCGGACAAAAAGTTCCTTAGCGCTCAGGTCTGATGCTCATTCTCTCCAGCTGCTTCAATATTGATGTGTCAACTAGGTTGTCTTTTCGCTTCTCGATCATGTTAGCAAGTGCGTGCGCATCCTGCGCCAGGATATCAGCAAGAAAGTGGAGATCAACAACAATAAACGTTCGCGAGCAAATATAGCAGAATCGGACAGCGAGGACCAGCTTGTTCGGATCGACTCGCTGCTTTGTAGTATCAACCACGATCTGATGGCGAAAGCTGCGCTCCAGTGCAGGGCCTATGCGAGGTCCATGATGAATTTTGAACGCCAGATCATTTCGCTTCGCGAACGGGGGACGTCACTATCCTCAAAGGAACTCACCCCACATTATGAGCGGCTACATGAGATATATGCGTACCTCGACGAGCCTGATGGAATGGAGGGCATATCCATGTTTATCCTCTCGCCGTCTCTAGAGCATAAGATCCGGCAACACGAAAGCACGGGACAATGGACGGCTGCTCAGAGTTGTTGGGAAGTAGGTCTACAGCGATCCCCGGACAATCTCGAATTTCACTTGGGCCTCATGCGTTGTCTGCGGAATCTCGGTCACTATGGTTCGTACTTTTCTAATTCCTTTTTCTCGCTAATGCGAATACGATCTCTTCAGATACGCTGAGAACACACGTTCGAGGTGTGCTTGTTCGAAATCCTGACTGGGAGTCAGAACTGGCAGGCTTCGAGGCGGAGAGTGCCTGGATGATGGGTGCTTGGGACGATCTCCAAAAGATCACTGCCAACAACGAGCTAACTTCTCCATATATCATGAAAGCGCGTGTCCTCCTAGCCATGCGGTCGGGTAATCCCAACGACGTAACGACCGCGTTGTCTAATGCGCGTGCTGTCTTGGGTGCGCCGATCACGGCAGCTGGTGCTAGAGGATACCGACAATCATATGACGCGTTGTTGGATCTACATATGGTCCACGAGATGGAGCTAATTTACGACGCGGTCTCTACGGCCGTCCCACGTTCCCAAAGTCGACGCGAGCTCATGACATCCCTGGGCACACGTCTCGCCGCCCGCTTCGATGCCACGCTTCCTAATTTCCGTGTCCAACAAGCTGTGCTGAGTATGCGGCGTACAGTGCTTGCATTGAGGTCAGGCACAAAACGTGTTTTTGGCTCTCGAGTCTGACGGTCGTTTGCATAGTCCGAAAACGTCGCCTTTGATCACCAGGGAAATTGGTCAGTCGTGGATCGCGAGCGCCAAAATTGCGCGTAAAGCCAAGCAATGGCAGACGGCTTACTCGGCGACATTGCAAGCGCAACAGAGCAACGCCAGGTTCTACTTCATGGAGAGTGCCAAGCTCGTCAAGGCTATAGGCGAACCATTACGCGCGCTCCAGGAACTCGAGAACTCGATGCGATTGAGCGGCTTGATGGAGAAACCAGTCACGATCGACCTGACGGTCGATGACGATACCGAACTGAAACGCATGAGAGCCAAGGCGAGCATCTGTGCTCTTTTTATTGTTTCGGAATGATTTTGCTCATCGCGTTCGCAGGCTCATATTTTGCGGGCACGGTGGATGAATGAATCGGATCGATACGAACCCTCCCAGCTGTTAAAAGCATTCCAGACTCTTGTGGACGAAGGCACGACGACGGAGAGTGCATTATATCATGTAGGTAGATTCCATGACCAGTCCTGCAAGCAAATGTTTCCTAAGGATGAGGAGCGGTATGTCCCAAATCTGTTTTTTTTTATCGTCGTGAAAGGTGAATACTGGGGTGCAGGGCTATCCGAATGAATGCGCATACGATCATGAACTATGCCAAAGCCGTGGGCATGGGCTCGAAATACGTCTATCAAACGATACCCCGCATGTTGACGCTGTGGTTAGACTGCGGGTCGAAAATGCCCTCGCATTCTATCTTTGGGAAAATTCAAATCGCCATAAGCCAGGCAGTGGAGAGTCTCCCCGCGTACAAGGTAGGTTCTCCTTGGCTTGATGGATATCTCTCTTCTACCGAGCACCATGGCAGTGGTTCACAGCGTTTCCCCAAATTGTGTCGAGGGTGGGACATAGAAATGATACAGTGCATGCGATCTTATCGAAGATTATCAGCAACGTCATTCGCGAATATCCACACCAGGCGCTGTGGCTCTTTGCGTCCGTCGTCAAGTCTAATAAGATCACCCGGGCGACCCGTGGAAATGCGATACTGAACACGCTTCGGGTAGGTCTTCTGCACGGTCTATGCCCATTATTACGCACTATGCCAGTCCAACCCCGCGAATGTTGGGACAGGCCTCGCAAGGCTCATCTCTAAATCGCTCGCGATGACAGATGAGCTCCTCAAGTTATGCAACTACCCCATCGAAGACGAGAGACGAACCCTGAGTATGCGGCGTGAATTTCCAAAGCTGGCAACGCTGGGCAGATCAGGGCTGCTCATCCCGCTGCAGGAGTCGCTCACTGTCAACTTACCGCCTGCGTCGACGACTGAAAACTCGACACACGTGCCCTTTCTGAGTGTGGCACCCACCTTTGAGCGTAAGCCCCGAGTCATGTTCGACGGTGTAGGAGCTGACGCTACCCTCGACAGAGTTTACAGACGAGATCGAGATCATGAAGTCACTCGCGAAACCGCGCAAGATCACGATCCGCGGATCCAACGGACAGACGTACATGTTTCTCGGTAAACCCAAGGACGATCTCCGAAAGGACGCCCGGCTGATGGATTTCAATGCCATCATCAACAAATTGCTCAAGGCAAACTCGGAGTCCCGGAGGAGGCAACTTCGTGAGTGTATCGGGAATGTGATCACCTGTTCCCTCAGATTTGTTCGTGTCGAACAGATATTCGCACATATGGCGTCGTGACCCTCAACGAGGAATGCGGTTTTATACAATGGGTTCCAAACACCATTCCTATTCGTCCCATATTGGTACGTTACTATGAGGCAAGGCAGGTTAAGAGTTGGGTGAGCACAGACGGCTCTTCTTTCGCCGAACAGGCACTGACGCTGATGATATTGATAACAGAACTCCGACTTAGGGGAGGTGTTTAAAAGGATCAAGGAAGTGCCAGACAAGGACGCCGCGGAACTGTTTGTGGGCAAAGTTCTGCCACAGTACGTCGTCTCGCGCCTCGTCCTCGTAACGAATGCGGACCGAGTCTGTCTTTCAGTTACCCTCCTGTATTTCGCGAGTGGTTTGTGGAGACGTTCCCTGAACCTTCGGCGTGGTTGTCCAGCCGCTTGACGTACGGGCGAACAGCAGCGGTCATGTCCATGGTTGGATTCATCCTAGGGTGAGCACCATCTCATATTCGTGAACTATAATTACACGGTGGACTCAGGCTGGGAGATCGACACTGCGAAAACATTCTCCTCGACACCAACACGGGGGACGTCGTGCACGTCGACTTCAACTGTCTATTCGAGAGGGTATCGCATCACTTTTTCTCTTGTTTTCATCTCATCGGTCGTTGACGCACACTAACAGGGCAAAACGTTGGAGGTCCCCGAGCGCGTCCCCTTTCGTCTGACGCAAAACCTGATTGACGGGTTGGGTGTGACGGGCGTGGAGGGCGTGTTCCGCATTGCGTGTGAAATTACGATGGAGCTGTTGAGAAACAACAAAGACTCGCTGATGAGTGTCCTCGACGCCTTTATTCACGACCCCCTCGTCGAATGGGAACACGAGAACAGGACAACGGTGCGTGGAGCCATGTGTTTGTTGGCTGAGGATAAACATTGTGCAGGCACGGAACGCCGTCAGGCCGTCTACGAATTTACACGCTCTAGCTGAGAACGCGCTTCGACCGATAGAACGCAAATTGAGAGGAGTGTGTTCGCCATCCAACATCAAAGCCTGGAATCACGGTGGGGGTGGGTCAGGGAACAACCAGGAGCGAGAGATTTCGACGAGTAATCTAGTGGAGATGTTAATTCAGGAAGCAACCGACCATGGAAACTTGGCAAGTATTCGGCATTCTTTTCTAGTGTGCGTCGTCGCTTACAATGGAGTGGTAGGCCAAGATGTATCCAGGATGGGCGGCGTGGCATTGAAGACTGATGACGATCTAGTAACAATGTATACGACACATGAAAATCAGCTCAACGGCACTGAGGCAAACTGTTGTGTTCTGTGGATCTTGGGGGTCGATGCATCCGACGTCACGACGAAATAATGAGTGTATGCATGAATTGAGGAAAGCGAGAATAATCTATACGCGTAGGTATTCAATCCTTTTTCATCGGCTTAGACTGCAAGGGAGGTGCTTCCGTTAACAGCAGAAAGACGCGAGCAGTTTGGAAGACGTACAAAGGCGAGCGAGTAAATGCCGTAGGCGGTACCGACCATGCCAACCGCATACAGGCTAAAGTACATCCCTGTCACAGGCAGTGAATGTGAACAGAATCCGACCTGAAGCAAGAGAGATGCATACCCAAGTAGAGTCTTGCTCGTGGTGGCCGCATGTAAATGGGCTTGTGGGAGGACTGGACAGAGGCAGAATGAATGTCAAGTTTGACTAGGATACTCGGGGCATACCTGGAACACTTTTTGTTGTTCTAGCACAGTATTGGGACCTAGAAAAGGTCAGAGAGGAAGGATAAATGGCCGCGAATAGACGTACGGTTGACCAGCGAGTCGAGGAACATGGTGCGTATGGGGCGAGACGGTACTGAGTGGGTTTGGTTGAAGGCGAGGTCGGAGTCTGAACGATGCCGAACTCGCCCGACAACCATGGCAGACCGCGTCCGCGTTCGAGTATGTTTCCTCTCTGTTTTACTACACTTCATTCACAACGTTCGTAGGGCGTGACGATCCATAGACCGATCATATATGGCAACACGGCGACGGTGTTGACGCAAGCTGAAAAGGAGCTGGCACCAGATGGTCACACTCACAGATGGACAGTAGCCGTCCGAGGCGCTGCAAGCGCGCCAGGTTCAGATATCGTCGGCGGCGGAGACGACCTGGGATATTTTATCAAACGTGTCACGTTCAAGCTCCACGAAACATATCCCAATCCATCCCGAAGTACGTCCCTTGCACTCTCTTTCTGATCGTCACCCAGACGGGCATCTCAGACGTCGATAAACCACCGTTTGAAATCTCTGAGACGGGGCAAGTGGTCTCATGTCCGTCAATGTGCATGTTGATGATCTCCCACAGCTGGGGCGAATTCGAGATTCAGGTCCGAATCAACTTTGTACCCGAATCGGGAGAAAAGGCGATCACGCTCTACCACCATCTCAAACTCCACCCGTGGACCATCACCTTTCCCGTTCCTGGTGCAGCCTTTCCACCAGAGCCTGAGATCCCTTCTCCAGAGAACGCGGCCAAGCTCGGCCCCGTGCATTCGTGGCAGTACGACGAAATCGTGTTTGCCGATCCGTTTCAACCATTTCTTGCGTTGTTGACGGCGCATCCGCCGACGCCGCTGCCAAAGAGTACCAAGAAACCGATTCCGTTCCATACGTCGAATCCGGCCTCGCTGCAGGAAACGAGGCGGCTGGGTGTGCCCGAGTTTACGAGTGATATGGCGAGAGAAGAGGCAGAACGATTGGAAGAGGCACGAGGAAAGATTCTCAAGGAGCAGGAAAAGTGGCGGGGCATTTTGGGAGAACGAGAAAAGGAACTGGAGAGGCTGCAAAGAATGCTCCCGTCTAGGGAATGACAGGAGCGTGTCTCGCTTATGACATGACTGATAAATATTGATTCATCATGATTTGTTTAAATACAAAGATACATTCAATCTCAAGAAAGGCAGAGGGGGCATACGACGTGGTTTGCGTCATTCACATACTCTAGTACCAAAAGAACACAAATCAAGGATGACGCAAGAAATTGTTCTTTGGGACGTGGTACCTGTCCAGCACATACGAGCAATTCTGGCAAGGTGGCTTGGTGGGGTACTCTGACCAATTTGTCCCGTTGGTGAAAGTGAATGCAATATCAATGGCGATGCCAAAGGTCCTGTTCGGAGGCATGCCAGCACTACACCAGGGTTTGTCAGATGTAGCTGGAAGGTCTCGCAAAAGTGCACTAACTCTATGAGGTAGAGGAACGGATATGTCTCTCCGCAGTTGCCAAAGTTAAACCCTCTAGGAGGGGGCCCACGCGCTTCGATTACCGGAGAACGCCCCTGTTGGTGGTACTTTTGCTCTAAAAGAGGAAACATGTACTGGCGACGCGCGTCCTTTGCAAACCTAATCAACGGATTGGGCGGGGGCGGCTCAGCCCATCCTTTCGCACTAGCACCAACGAAGAAAGACCACGGTTCGTGATCATTTTTTCTCGCCCAAGTGATTTGAGCAACACTCGGTATGAGGCTACTGCCGCCTCCTGCTAAGGTAGAGCACCATTTTGCGAACACAACCACCAGCGGAAGAAAGAAATTCTTCGCAGTTGGTGCCGTACCCCTAGTCGGTGCGGGGCTTATGATGGATAGAAAGGTACCAAGGAGATCATAGATGATAAAAAATTTCTCCTTCTTGTCAGTGACAGACCACGGAATGTTGTCAGTGGGATTGAGGCTGTTCGCCGTCCTGCGAAGGGTCGATTGTGGTGGTGGAGGTGCGCGATATTTCTCTCCGCGTGGACTACAGAAATTCAGGTATCAGGGCCGAGTTCAAGTGACTGATTTGGTTGCTTACGGAGTCAGGTCGATGATGTTGCCACGCAGCAGGCGGAGATCCCGTGCGCGATTCTCGGTAGCCTGGGAATTAGGATCGGGATATGGCTGCGTCGGATGGGCAGGATCCCGCTCCCGGTACTGGGCTGGGTTATTAGCGACATTCGTAAGAAAGGCATGAATCTGTTGGATCATTAGAACAATGGGTCACGTAGTAAATGAACGGGAGGCCATGTACTTGGTCGCGAGAAAATGAATACGCCGTGCTGAAAGTGGGGTGACCGTTGAATGCCGCGAGAGTCGTCATGTCAAAGGCAACGCAAGGCTAAGCAAAGGAGAGTGCGGAAGCCGTATGGATGCTTGATGAAGAGGAGAAAAGAGGTGGTAGTTTTATAGGGCTGGCCTTGGGAGTCACGAGTGATTAGATATAAACTGCAAGATAGACAGAATGAGGTGGATACCTGAAATATCTGGGGGTGACATGATGGTGACCGTCCGGGCACCATGGAACGTCCATGCATATTCGAACAAACTACTGCGCATGATGTGTTCAGATCAATGCAGTCATTGACTCGGAGGTTTACGAATTTTACAATGCTCACAGATAAAAGGGGGAATTGTCTGCGAGGTCGTCTCGGCAACCCAGAAGTCCGCGGTTAGAGCACGCCACTATCAACGGGGACGAGGAAAATGCATACTATCCATGAACGTTTGTGGCCATTCATCGCCTACCTTGATGGCCGCCAACAAATAAAGAGAATCGGTATGGAAAGCGTTCGCGACTCCAACTGGTAACCGGACGTCACAACTCCTGCTCTTCTAGGGCGACTTCTGCGGGACGCAAATCAGATAATGCCCGAGCCGGAACTCATAGCATTGATTTTGGTACCTCGCTATTTGCCTGCATGTCAGACACACAACGGCTTCCAAACTCCAACTCACAAATGGGTCCAGGACAGTCATGGTTCCGCTTCCACCGCAGCAGTTCGTGCATGTTTTGTTGTGATCGGCAAAACCCGAGATTCAGCCCCTGTGTCGGAAAGGTATATCCAGTACTTACGCTGCGACGACAGATCTTTGGAAATGTCGTCCACCACCTCTGTCACTCCGCCCAAGGGCTGGACCGATAAAGAAGCCCGCTTGCACAAGGCTTACTACTGGGCTGATAAACCCGAGACCGTGAGGGACGCTTTGCAAAAACGTCACAACATTTCCAATATTGAGCCTCTTTGGGTTCCTGACCCAGACGAGGGTGAAGTCCTGTTCATCCTCCAGGCCAAAGATGCCAAAAAGCAGTCGCGCTATTATCTTTGGAACGGGCTGGAGGATGAGACCGCTGAGTTTGAGCAAACGACATTGCAGAATCTGAAGGAAGCGATTGAACGTTGAAGAACCTGAACGTCAAGGTCCTTGATGCTGCTTGAGGTAGTTAAGCATTGCCGTTGTATTTGTGAATTATCGATACCATGGTCCAGTTAGCGCGCTTTGGATGCGGATGACATGTCGCCACCTTTATGATCGACTGCTCCACAAGTGCCAATATATCCCTCAGCAAAATCCGCCACCCAAGGACCTCTTTCGTAGAGAGGCCAAAGATCAGACCTGTGAATGTGTCAGTTCTATACCAGAAAAAAAGGAAGGCAAATACTTGTCGTCAGGATCTGCATTGGGCATATGGCATATACGTAGCCTTGCGGCTGTCCACCGTTCGGGGAGGTGCACTAATCAAATATATACCACAAGATAGACGGGATGGGGTGAATACATAGAATATCTGGGGTAACATGATGTTGAGCGTTCGGGTGCCAGGGGCAGAGGACATAAGGTGACCTCCGGTGCTCACCGTCGGCGGGGATGAGGGAAAAGGCATAGCCTGTGTGCACCATAGAACGTTCATGCTGAAAACGTTCAAGCAAATTACCGCGCATGGTGTGTTCGGACAGGTCAGTACAGTCCTTGACCCGGAGGTTTACGATTTTCACGATGCTCATAGACAACAGCGAAACTTGGTTGTCACAGCAGCTCGGTAGTCCGCAGTCCAGAATAAACATTTTAGAGCACGTCACTATCAACGGGGATGAGGAAAATGCATAGTATCCATGAACGTTTGTAGCCGTTCATCGCCTACCTTGATGGCCGTCAACAAACAAAAAGAATTAGCATGGAAAGGCGGGGTTCGCGACTCCAACTGGAAGCCGGATGTCATAACTTCTTCCTTAAATTGCTTTTCAAAGATGACTTCTGTGCCCGGGCCGGAAGTATACCTCCATACTGTTAATTTTGGTACGTTGCTATCTGTCAGCACGTCAGGCACACAACGGCCCCCAAACTCCAACTCACAAATGGGGCCACTCTCATGGTTCCACCTCCACCGCAACAGTTTGAGTTCATGCTTTGTGTCTGTATAGCTTGTTATTGGGTTCCTGACTCAGGCGAGGGATCCCGTTCATCTTCCAGGCCAACGATAGTTGTGTAGGAAGAAAAAAAAAAAAAGGCTGTTAGGACAGATGGAACCTTGCCTTCGTGAATTCATGACGACACTTGCAACAGAACTCAAGGTGCATAAAGTAGCCCCCTTTGTGCTACAAACGAGTCTGGTTGTGCATCAGGCACGTCGTATGCAAACGTCGAGCTTGGTGAGCTTGGTTTGATTCTAGGGATGGACACCGGGTGCGGGAAAACATCGAGTATCAGGCCCCCAGTATTCGCCATGGCCACGGGAATCGCATCCAATCGTTGAGTCCAAGCGCACTAGTATTGAAATGATCGTCGGGGAGATGGGTTTAGCACAGCCACTCCAGCAGCACTCGTATCGAGCCATGTCGGAAGAACGCTACCTGTCCCGCAAAGCGGCCAGCAAATCCTACCGGCCCCGAAGCTATGTAAGCCCAACGCCGTTCTAGCTCACACCCCACCTTGACACCCGGCCAAGGTCATGTCCCCAGGCCTCCTCCGCGCCCGGGCACCCTTTCGCATCCAAAACGCCATCACGGGACTCGTACTCGCTGGGTTCGCCACCGCCGTATGGGCATATTCTATTCGCGCCGTCAAGCAAGACGACTTTTCGGACGTGGACGACGAGGCACGGGAGATGATGCGGGGGAGGGAGGCAGCGAGCGGTGGGGGTGTGGGCGCGTCGGATGGGCCGTCGCTTGCTCATCCCGATTCGACACGGACGACCGACGTGGAGGCTCGGGGTGTGCTTGCACCCGTACTAGATCGCGCGTTCCCTCGTCTATTGGACCCGACGAGGAAAACGCTTGTATGGGGTGCCCCCCCAGTAGATGACCTCGGACGGGTGAGCCTACGGTCTATCAAGGAGCGATGATCATTGTTGCGTTCAATGGCATGGCAAAAGCAAATCCATTGTGCAGATAACAACTAGACATCTAAAGCTAAAGAACATATGTATCCAGGTCTACACTTGATCCAGCTCCGCAATGCATAATGAGGAAACAAACCAGTATCGGCGATGAAGGCTAAAGTGAGACCACAAGAAAAGAAAACCCATGCACCACCTCTGCACACCAACGCAGGACAGGCGCGGATCCCAAACCAGCGAGAGTCTGGAGGAGTCATGCACTAGGCAACCTGGTACGATATGTGCATTAGCACGACATCCAACGTGTGCACTTCGCTTACCTTGGTACACCAAACCGGCTCTTTACACGACGATGCCCATGTGAACGAGGCCCTCCTTGGCAGCCTCATTTCGCGCAGCTTTCTTAGTGCTGCCTCTGCCACGACCATAGACCTCACCATCAACTTCAACACGGACTACCCAGATGGGGGTAGAGGCAGTCCCTTCAGCGACACAGTCATCGTAGAGCCACTCGAAATCGCGCCTGTCCTTCTGAAGGTGTTGATTAAACAACGCCAGGTGGCCCATTGTAGTGTGCGTGGACGCGCGCGGGTGATGGGGTTGGCGACGTGGTGGGGGTGACGCTTCAACGGCCCTTCTGGGTCCCTCCGAAGTAGAAGTGGACAAGGATCCAGAAGCAGAAGAGACACTTGTGCTTGGAGTGAGTTGCGGAGATACTGGGCTTTGCGGAGGAAGGCCGTGTTCAATGCGAACGCGAGTATATGCTTCAGTCGTGTAGGGTTTAAAGAGCACCTTGAGCCATTTTTCGACCGCGGAGAGACCCTGGTCAAGATACAGCCCACCTATGTAAGACTGGTAACTCATTAGCAAGGTTTGCCCACAAAGTGAAGGAACGGACTTCGAAGACGTCGGCTGCAGGGCGTGTAAGATGCGTGACGGAATGAACAGAGAGCGCACGTGCCTTGTACGCTTCTACTGGCCTTGAGGGTGATTGCCTGAGCAGGGTGGAGTCGGAGTCGTGCTGGTAACTCGTAACGGCGGGAGATAGCGGCGAGTGTGGGATTACCAACGATAAGAGCACGAATTTTCTACAGCAAGGCACGAGTGAGAGATAAGACGGAAAGACGAAATGGCGAACCGTGGAAGGACCGACATGAAGGTTAGGGTACAAGTCGAGCAGGAGGCGAGTAACGACGAGCCCGAGGACGGTGTCCCCCAAGTGCTCAAACCTGTGTAGGTGTTACCTGGGCCGTGACACTTGATGATACTGCTTACTTTTCGTTGTCTGGGCTGGGGTCGTCTGGACGGTCCTCAAAGACGTGGTTTGGACGCGCATACAGGCTGCGGTGGGTGAACACCCTGGTGCGGATGTCGTGGTTGAGGATGGCGGGGATGGAAGGGAACGGGTTGTCGTCGTTGAAGGTGGGGTTGAGGGCGGGTGGGCCTTTGGCCATGTTGGTGAACACGGCGGGAAGAAAGAGACGAGGAAGACGAGCAATGCGAAGGGGCATCGTTCAATGCAAGTTCATTCCGAATTCCGACTTATCTAATCGCCTTCAACTTCATCGCAAAGTAATCCTTGTGCAACCCACACTCGGTCTTTTCCTCTCGCCCAGCCCACCGCCCCGCACGCTCACCAGTATCCCCGTCACCGCTCTTGGAGGTACTGTGCCAGTCCCCGACGCTCTTGTAACCCTCGTCGAGCAGCTTGTTGTACGGAACGTTGTGTGATCGAATGTATTCTTCCACTTGCTCAAACTTCCACGAAAAAAGTGGGTTTAGCTTGAGAAGCCCCGTGGTATCGATCTCGAGGGGCTCGAGCGAGGCGCGATCAGCGCCTTGGGATGCACGTCGACCAGTGATGACCGCACGGACGTCCAATGTCTGGTAGGCACGCTGAGCAGGCTCGACCTGCTTCACCTCGGTCATCTGTTCATCAGAGAGAAGCCCGATCTGACCTTGACCGCGAAGTCATATATGTCCTCGTCCTGCGCCCAGAATCGCTCGCCCCACTTGCTCTCAAAGTCGGCAACGTTCTCGCATCCGAAGGGTTTAAATACGTTGACTTTGAGTCCGTACCGCTTCTCGACCTCCGCCACCAGAGCATACGTCTCTGGGAAGTGGTAGAGTGTGTCGATGAAAATCAGCGGTGGCTGCCCAGTCGGAGCGGCCTTGGAGAGCATATCGATCGCGACGAGGCCCGTCAGACCAAACGCGGTCGTCTGGTAGAGCTGTGGGAGATGAGCGATGGCCCATTCGAGGATCTGCGGCGGATCTAAAGTGCGCAGATGGTCGTTGATCTCTGCGAGATGTTCTGAACTGATTGGGTTGTTGATAACCATCGATGCCATCAACAAGTCACCAAACTTGCTTACTTATGACCACGATGGAGTACTACAAACCAAGACCGGAACAACCTCCTCCCATTCAACCAACACAATCAGCACCCTCAAATTCCCTCCCATCTACGCCTGTCGTGCCCGCTGCTGCCCCCGCTGCCCCCATCACCACCACACTCCCGACTCAACCCATTAAACGCCCAGATGGACAGCGAGACTACAAGTACACCCAAGAAATATCCCAAATGGTATGCCATCCGCGCTGAGTTCGACGCGCACTCACCCGGCCCAGATGTTTGTCTTTGGCGAGATCCAGGATCCGAACCACGAAACCGTCAACCTCGTCGAAGACATTGTTCGCAGCCAACTCATCGAGCTCGTAAGCACACACAACTTTTCCATTGGCGCAACTCACACCTGGCCCAAGATTCTTCAGGCCCGTGCACTCGCCAACCGTCGCGGTGCACGCTACCTCACCGCAGAAGACCTCATTTTCCTTATTCGACACGATAGAGGTAAAGTCAACCGTCTTCGCACCTATCTTTCATGGAAAGACGTCCGCAAGCACGCCAAGGACAGTGGTGGCGATGGCGGTGGAGGCGTGGAAGTCGAAGCCCTCGAGGACGGCACAGACGGTGCGTCTTTTTCTCACTCACACCAAGCACTGCTCATGCTCCATAGACAAACTAGCCGCCAAGGCGCAAAAGATTACCATCAAGCTCCCTTGGGAAATATCGACCATCTACTCTGAAGTTCTACGACAATCGGGTCACCAGTCCGACGACGAGGAAGACGAGGATGATATCGAAGCACACGAAGCATCCATCCAGCGATTGAAGGAAGCCGACGACGCCACCCGACAAATGACCCGTGAAGAATACCAGCACTACTCGGACTGTCGACAAGCCAGTTTTACCTATCGAAAAGGTTACATTTGTTCTGACCCGACGCAGCGGGGCTGACCAGTTGACAGCCAAACGATTTCGCGATTTCTTGAACCTTCCTGCGCATTTGGATTTGAAGGCCAATGACGATACGGTCGATATCGTTGGGTTCCTCGCATTCGAAATGGTCCGGTCGCTCACCTTGGCGGGTCTCGACGTTAAGAAGTCGCTCGAGGAATCGTATCTAAGAGACGACTACACCCCATCGTCGTCTTCTCCACTTCTCGGAAAGCGGAAAGCAGTCAGTATGGGTATGGACGGCGCAAAACGCATACGGAGAGACGGGGGTGATGACAACGACGACGATGACGGAGAGGACGCACCATTACCCACGAGCTCGTTGTTCCTCCCACCTCCCGAAGCGCGGACAGCGTTGCGTCCTGAACATATCCAAGACGCATTCTCGCGAATGCAAGGCGACTGGGCACACCACCGGAGTGCCGGTATGAGGAATTGGAGAGGCGGTTTGGTGCGGACACGCGTCAGTCTGATATAGCGTTCGTTGCATAATATGTATTCTTTCTACATCCACCATACCCATGCTTGTAGCCATTATCATGCATGTTATAAAACTACTGTCTCGCCTATTCATGTGCACGAATCGGTCTCGGGGAAACGAACAACCAGCTTTGTCGCACTGAGGCCGCCCGCCAATCGTTTCAGCCCATCCGCAATCCCTCCTCGCACCACTTCAACATGATTTGGCTACGTCGAGTCAGCCGAACTCTCGACCATGCAACCCACGCGTACTTTGATCGTACCATCTGCCACTTCTACAACGCAATTGAAAACTGCGCACTGAGCGCCCGATTTGACGGCTGCCGAAACGACCCGACAGCCGAAAACACCTGCTTATTGCTCGCACTCGCACCAACGGGCGGCCTGGACACGACCGCAAGCGCGCCCCCCGGTGCGAGAACCTCGTACCCAACCTGCTGTGTCTCCAGCACTGCACCGCATCAAGAACGTACCTCAGCGGCCCAGCGAGGGCGCGGATACGGTCTTGGAGGATCGTGGCAGGCAGGTGTCTGTCGAGCACGTGGGTCGCGCCGAGGGCGAGGAGCAGTGATTCGTTGTGCGGCGACGCGGTCGTAAGGATGGGTGAAAATCCTGAGTTGAATCGCTGTACGGATCATTCGCATCGGGACTCCCGGTGTACAGGAAGAGGGACCTGCCGAACTGTTCAATGGTGGCCGCACCGCCGAACATCACGATGGCGCGGTTGGCGTATTTGCCCAGGCCAGTGGGTTCAAAAGGCGGAGTGAGCCCGAAACTTCGGGGCAGTGGGGCAAGGACCTGGTGGCTATCGCAGAAGGGGTAAGTAGCGCCCGAGACGGACACAGCTTGGTCGAATGTCAAGTTGGGTGGAATCTGCTCACGATAACGTCAGAAGCGACGTGTGCGACGGGAGCGAGGCCGACCTTGGTCACGAAAAGTGCGTTTGCCAAACTATTTTCTTGAAAAGAAGTGTACTGGTTGCCCCCACCTTGTCTGGAAACACCTGAACGGAGTAAGCTCGGTACAAGGACACCATGTTATGACAAAACCGCACATACACTTTGTCGCTGTTACAAATTGGCGACACCCTCACCAACTTTCTGAACGACACCAGCCGCGCCCTCGCCGAGGATAACAGGCAAACCCAGACTTTTGGGTGCGCACATCGAGCTGGTTGAGTCCGCTCACTTCGAGCTTCACAAACATCTCGCCCGGCCCCGGCTCAAGGATCGCGTTCTTGCCCAGCGTGAATTCGGCGTCGATATCGGACAGCCATGGCGTCCTCAAAGTGTGAAGGGGTAAAACAGACGCTCACCCAAATTCCCGGGTCCTTGATATCGGTCGTCGAAGATGTCAATCGCCATCTTTCAGCGCTATTGATTAGCGCGACCGAATACGATAGTACAGCCATTCCAAGTGGAGGGACTTTGGTACATTTGGATGCATTGATCGGGCTAGTCGTCCAGGCTTGCTCCGAGTCCGAGCTTGCCAACGAGTTCCCCTTGAACTGCCAGATCGCGTTTGTGCCACACAGCATGAATCCCGCACGCATTTGGGGGGCCCTATGGGTTATCCAGTCACTGCTACCAGGTTTAAGAACCCCCAGAGCTCATACGGTCGTCGAAGCTACTTACCGGTCTCCGCCGTCGTTACGCTTCTAATCATGGGCAATGAAAAGTGGACACCGGTCATTGACCCAGACCCCTGCCACCGGTATCTCGGCGCATCTTCTAACGGAATCTCCGTGATTATGTCAGCCTAGCTAGCGCACCGGCCAATCAAAATGACTATACAGTGCCACATTGTAGTTGGTGCTGAGCCCATTCGGCACTCGAAAACAGCCGACGAACCCAAACCCACAAATCTACAGCATAAACCTACTTGAAACTGCCAGCATTTGACTTGTTAAAACTTGTTTCGGCTCCGAAAGCGTTGGAACTTGGTGGCGTTGACAGCTGGTGCCAGCAATTTTGTGGTCTCTTGAATCTTTCTCTGTATAATATTTAGCTGTTGAACGGCTATTGCATTCGAGACGGGTCCGTTTCTGACACTCTACTTTGACAGGTCTTAATATTAGGAAGTCCCGCGGGCCTTTGTATCCATGCGGTGATCGCGGGTGGTCTTTGCCTTTCCCTTCTCGGACAACGCAAAGCAACCAGCATGGCGGCACAGGCTGTGTGAAATGCCGGTGGTACAGTGTCACCCCCCTGTGGCCCACCAGACCGGTACACCCCATTGTGTAAGCATTTGCATTGTGTCCGGAATTTATATAAAGTCGGCTTCATCAACTCGTATTGCAGACTTGATATCAAGCTTGTCATATATTCGCGCGTTTGTGTCTCGTAAGTCACGAAATCCAGAGTCCAAATACGAACACTGACTCTGGTCATCAATCCGGACCACTAGTGGCATGGCTGTCCTCCGCACCGAAAGAAATTCATTGTTACCCATCTTTTGCCTTCCTCCTGAAATACTCGCGAATATTTTCATCCATGGCGCGCGCGAATTTCACAAGAACGACGATCCCTCCTCCTTTTGTATTCCTGATTGGGTCCAGGTTTCATATGTCTGCCGACATTGGCGCAATGTCGCTCTGGAGTGCCCCACTCTTTGGACGTATCACTTCACTGTATCGTTACGCTGGACAGAGGAACTACTGGCTAGGTCAAAGCAAGCAGCATTGAAGATCCGCGTCCAATATCGACCTAACGTACCCGGGAAAAATGAATTCTGGTGGTCGAACCTTGTGCGGAAGCTGCTGGATAACACAGAACGCATCCAGGAGCTTATTCTACATGTTCCGGCCACAGTTCTTCCCCGAACGCTCTCCTTATATGCTCCGCGTCTCCGAAGCCTGGATATCCATGGGGCTTCTGGTATTCATGTCACCTGGCCAGCGATCACTGATGCGAATACTCCACTTCTTCGGGAACTGAAGCTTGATAGCTGTCCGCTGCCATTGGATTTGTTTAATCTGAGCGCGGTAACAACACTTCGCCTGTCTAATGTTCCTCCCTCGTCCCAACTGAATGTGATGGAGTTTCTGGCCGTACTGAGCCATATCCAAAACCTCGAAAATCTGCGTCTTGAGAATGCCCTTCCTGGCGCCCGCAGTTTTCTCTCCAGCGACGCACTTGATCTCCCCTCGAAGCTCGATTTGCCCTTTCTAGATGCCCTTTTCCTTGCTGCTCCCGTTTCGACGGTTATTGCATTTCTATCTTGCGTAAATATTTCGCTCCACGCAAAACTCTGGCTTGATATCGGAACAGAGGAAGACTTCTCCCTTGGTGATTATACCCGGTTTTCTTCACTTCTTGGCCAGGTTATTGGCCGATTTACATCCACCAAAGATTTGTCGCGGTGTAGCACGGCAACTTGTTCATTGGACATTGGCGTCTACTCTTCCCAACTGGAATTCATCTTCGCTCTATCGGAACGCAATTCCGATACTCCAAAAAAGCACGACGTTCCTTTTGTACTCCTCGTGGAAATGGATCAATCAATGACGAGGAGTAGGAGGGAGTGCATCGTGTCCGACGTCTGCTCTTCTATCTCCTTGATACCCATCCGGGAACTTCGTGTCGCAAATCCACCGTTCTCGCCCGATTTCTGGAGCAAGACATTAGGGCACCTGCGAGAATTGCGATGTTTAAAGTTAAAGAACGGCTTGATGCCAGATCTCGCTTCTGTGCTCTCTCCCGATCATACAGGATCTGCGGAGAATCCGAGGGAACATACCAATGGTCGTGACGATCCGACTCCATGTCACATGCTAGTACCACACTTGGAGGAGTTGAAGCTCTACTGCATCCAGTTTCTATCCGAGTCTCGTCCATCAAGGCGCGCCATCTCTCGAGAATTGCTACTCGATGCACTGTCTAGACGCAAAGTGCTCTGCCCTCAACTTGCCCTGGTTGAACGCGACGACAACGGCAACGGTCATTGGCTCGTTTGAGTCCGAGATGACCCGCTCCTTGGTCGGCAGGTCTCGAGGCAATCATTTGGCAAGGAATCGTATTCATGGGGAACAAACCGCTTCTCTTTTCTGCAAGCAGAAAGCTACCACAGAACGTGCATTATTCTAACCCACAAGCTAATCATGTCTCGCGCACTACTGGAGCGCTTGGGAGAGGGCACGTTCCTAGTATTTAGCTGATTTTCATTCAGCCTTGTTCCCTACACGATTTTTGGCCCCCCCATCATGCATCGATATACACTAATATTTTTGTACATGTTTGTAATACCTGTTCTCGCTCACGAATTTGTCCTAGTGGACGAATGATCAACTTTAATTTGCCACCCGATGCCGACTAGCAGGTCGTACTTTTGGCTTCATCATCACCGATCCATACATGTAGTCATAAATCTACAACCTCTCACGAATCGGTCTCGGGAGGACGAATGATCAACTTAGTCGCACTGACGCCACCCGAGGCCAATCGCTCCAGCCCATCCGCAACACTATCCAGCCCTCCCGGCAACACCTCGACATAATTTGGCTAAAAACCATGTCATTCAGACGCTCAAACATGCAACACGCACGCACCTTGATCGTACCATCCGCTAACCACTTGGTCAACGCAACCGAAAACTGCGCACCGAGTGCCCGGTTCGCTACAGGATGAAACGACCCCAGGACCAGAAGCACCCTCTTGTCGCTCGCACCTGCGCCGACGAGCGGATCCAACACAACAACAAGCACACCTTGTGGCGCAAGGAGCCCGTACGCGGTTTCCTGCGTCTCCCGGTTTGATACCGAGTCAAAGACGTATGTCAACGGCCCGGTGAGGGCTCGGACACGCGCCTGAAGGGCTTGCCTGGGTAGATGGCGGTCGAGGACGTGGGTTGCACCGAGGGAGAAGAGCAGCTCTTCATTGCGCGGCGACGCGGTCGTGATAATGGGTGAGAAACCTGATAGCCTGGCAAGCTGTATTGCTGTGGGGGATCGCACCATTGTCGATTTGGTGTGTGGGGAGAAGGGAGCGTACCGAATTGTCCGAGGGAGGTCGAGCCGCCGAATATCAAGATGGCACGGCCGGCGTACTTGCCAAGGCCACCAGGTTTGAAGGGTGGGGTGAGGCCAATACCTTGGGGGTGCTGGGCGTAGGTGGCTACTGCAAATGGAGCGAATGCGACGGAGATGGACGCGGCTTCATCGAAGCTCAGGTTTGGTGGAATCTAGGCACAATGGGTCATGAGAGCCAATCACGGAGTGGGCCGCCCTGACCTTGGTCACAAGCAGTGCCTTCGCAAGACAATATTCCTGAAATGAAGTGTACTTACTCTCACACCACAGCGTTTGGAAACAACTGAGTCCGAGCAGTGTGGTCAGCACAAGGACGGGGATGGTGAACGCTGAGCAAGACAATTACGCACACTCTGCTGCCCTTTGCCAAGTTGGTGACGCCCTTGCCGAGCTTTAGGACGACACCAGCGGCGTCCTCGCCCATAATAACAGGGTACTCCTCGATCTCGAAAAAGCCCCACTTTAAAATATCTACATCAAGCGGATTCAACGCACTCGCTTCAAGCTTTACGAGTACTTCGCCAGGACCGGGCTCTGGGATGGTGTTCGTGCCCAGCACCAACTCGGCGCCAATGTTGGGGAGCCAGAGTGCTTTCTGGATGGCCATAAGGTGTCACACCTATCAGTAATATGGAGGTAAAATGCAAACTTGCCTTAGATTCTTAAAAGGCTAACCCCAGGTTCAAATCGGCCATTAATCGGGTCCGCAGTGTGGGACGAAATGCAACTAAGTTAGCTCGACTTGGCAGCCGGCGGGTCATGTTGGTCAAACTGTAATACCAACTTTTTAGGCCATTTGTTTGTGCCTGTGTGGTTGGCAACGTACTAACCCATCTTACATTTGACGGCAACTTGGCATGAGGTGGCTGGGTGGCTGGTGTTCTTACCATGATCGCCTCATATGGGATGGCGTTGATATCCTATTGTACGCACCCAAAATATATGATAAGCCCAGCCTGACCCGCAGGACAGGTACATATATCCCTTAAAACGATAGCTCTGCTAACGTACTTGCTTATCTCGCGACGAGCGCTTGTTCTGCGTCTTTCTCGCGTCGATTGCACTTTCGCCGTGACTCGCAAATATTAACACACCGCTCGACTTCACTTGTTACGATTCAGTATGAACGAGCTGCGCGATCAGGTCGTGCTCATCGGACTTGGGTGCGGTTACTACTCATCACACAGGTTCCGTGCGTGCTCACTGTATCATTCCTCTAGAGGTGCGGCGTGTTCAGGAAAATCGACTATTGCGAAGCATCTTTCGGTTGTTCTCCCGAACAGCATTACAATCTGCCAGGATGTGAGTATGTCGCCCGTTTGGGAAACTATTGTTAACTCGGGACTCTTGTAGGACTTTGCTCCTGTGAGGACACATGAGCCCCACGCACGTTTTCTCCTACTCATCGTTCCCAAATAGCCGACAGAGTTGGTCCCAATTCACCCGGAATATAAAGTGCTAGACTGGGATACGCCACAGTGGGCTATTGACTGGCCTCGATTCAGGGCATTTCTGAAGAGTGTAAAAGAGAACGGTGCAATGCCTCCTGATCATGCGATTCTGGTTTGCCGAAGTGAAGAGAAGAACACCACCCTCGCAGATTCCACTTGTCGTGAACTTAAGGCACGATTTCAGCGAATCGAGGACGAACAACGGAAGAAAGGAGTCCGGATCATATGGGGCCTTGTCGATGGATTTTTGATCTATTGGGACAAAGTGACTTCGACTTCCTGGTTGACTCCAATTTTGCTGACGACGCGTAGGAGACCAGTGCACACTTAGACGTTCGGGTCTTCCTACGGGTGTCACATGATACCCTCAAGGAACGGAGAGACAAGCGAAACGAGTTCTACGCATCAGGTGAGAATGTGTGGGCAGTACTTGCTTGTCTTCACTGATGTCCCCTGTTTTCTTCTTATGGCCGTCGACGCATCTGTCTGCGTGACCAACCGTGTGTACCCGATTGTGTCGAAGTGGGCTACAATCCGTGGGGATCAGAAGACCCAGATCCCCCTGGGTACTGGGAAAATATCGCATTGCCGGCATACATTGAAGCTCACAAGGATATGTTTGAGAACGGAGATGTCGAACATGGCAAGTTGACTATGGAGGACCTCGTGTTGGTCCAATCTGGCGGGAAGATGAGTATGGACGACATCATTCGGGCATGCTGCGATGCGATCTTGACCTCTCCCGGACTAGTTTGAACCGTGACTCTATTTGTACTGTATCTCGCATGGATGTACTTTTACTAGCTCTCCCAACTCCTAGGCTTCCATCCGCATTCCAAAGACTGACAGTGACTATCCATAGCGTGGACAATGGCTAGACGGGAACTTGCTGCGAACAGATCGACAGTGCTATCGAATGACGCCCTCAAGGACACTCACACTTCGTCCACCATCACACAATATTACTATGTGTGGCGAACACGCCTGAACGATCGCCACCTGCACGCGCGTTTGTGCCCCTGGCCCCTGGCACACAGCAAGTTATCCCAGATTAAGGGCACCCGAGCCAGCGCTATCAGCATTTCTGGTCCAAGCGGCAAAAGGCACTAAATACAGCTTGTCGCCCTTTCAGCATCATGACCTACCTCGTGGTTACCCACCTTTAACCGGATCCCCGCAAGACGGTAAAAAAGCATCTGTGCCAATCCCACAATGAATCTATTCCACAGTGAATTCCCCAACTCCGATCCCAGGATAGACAAGAGAGGTCGAAAGGTCGAAGGTTGCTCCAGTCCAGTTCAGGTCGCTGCAGTAGCTGAGGTTCCACTTTTAGCGCCTATCCAAAGGGACGAATCCTTCTCTCATGGGGCCCATGTTGCCCGTTCTGTATTCGAACCTCAATCCGGTGATTCTGAATCAACTCTTTCTTCATTCATGTCTATTGAAACTCTCCTAGATGGAGATGACTCTGATGACGGCGAGAGTTTCTACCCGACCATTGTCGATGAAGGTAGTTCCTCCTATGACCAGGTTTGTTCATTTCATTCACCACTGGCTGAGGTCTCAAGTTGGATTGGTAGGTGCCTGGCCAACGCGATGAATTGGATTTGGCCTATTCTATCAAAGGCATGTATCGCATCCTTGACCTCTTCTCAGAGCAGAGCAGCGCCGGCGGTCTTGGTGAGCACCCACCTGGTCAGGCTCAGCCGTGCCAATCGTATATTAATGTGACCATAGTCGATAAGATCATCATATCTCAAAAGTCACTGGAGGCATTCATCAACAGTGTCTGCCCCGGTGCATATTCATCCATGACCAAAGTTAACTTCAGATCCCTTGACGATTTTGTCATCAAACCCGTCGGTGTCTATGGGAGCAGAGATGAAATCGTACGATTCCTCTCGCGGCTCGGAGCAATCGACGAGACCATGTATGTCGCGCCTCTGGCATCGCTCGTATCCATAATTGAAATCATCCACTAGTGCTGCACAGCTCCTCGTTCACTCAGACTTACAAACGCGCACCCAGCCCACTCTCCGCTCAGGCTTATACATCGTCATGTCACAGGAGGAAACCGGGGTTTCTCATCGTATATTCGTTCTCTATTGGCCCGAGGAAACAACATGGGACGACGCAGCGTCGTCTCCAGTTCGCCGCAATCGCATCACATTCATGAGGTTTGTTCTAATCCACACAGTTTGAGATGTTCTGGTCCGAATCAACTCCGCATAGATATCTCACGAAAATGTGTGATCAACTCGTGTCTCTCATCTCGTCCGAACATGCACAAACAATCGTTTGGAACGAAGAAGCTGATGAAGCTACAGATGATGACGATGTGCTTGACATCGACCTGGGCGAGCCACACCGGATGTTCGCATTTGAAGTTGAGGAAACCAATCAACAGGAAGAGTCCGTCTCTGTGCGCGAGGGTTTCAAGGTCGATCTATCTTGCGTCGTGCCCGCCGACTGACCTGGTGTGTCCTACCATAATTTTAGGCTGTTTCAAAGGACCTTGTACTTGCGGAGGCATCCATTCAAGATCCGGATCCCATGAACCCTTCCGTGCCGTTCTTACTCTTTGGTGAGACGACACAGGGATTCATGACGGTGGAATACCGAGAGGGTAGGGGAGTGCAAGAGAAATTCAGGCTACGTACGATTGAGCCCTTGTTGCTCGATACCTATTTGTGAGCGATTCTTTGTTCATTGTGATTGCGCCTCTGGTTCATCTTGTCGAATTTTTAGGACATCCGACCGCCTCCGCCTAAGTGCAAAACTGGATGACGAAGCCATGGGGATCTTGCTTCGTTTCGGGCTCGGGAAGCGATTCCTGCAGCGCTGCAGGGTTTGGAATGACGAATATACCCTTGTCCAGAAAATGTCCGACATGAGCGCTAGCACAGATATCAATGATGTGTTAGAAAAACTGGGGACTGAGCTCCCAGCACTCGAAATGTCGTTGTTTGAGGCGATTCTAGACGAGGTACTTCGATTATACCCGTGAGTACGGAGCGTTTCAGTTTGTGTTGTTCACATAGCAATCTGGGAATCGGTACATAGATGCTTTGACCGAGGAGCATTTACTTATCCCAGGAACGGTAAAGGACGATCTGGAAGTAAGCCAGGTACGTGTCAGTTCGCTTTGAGCATTGAAACGATCACATCCTTATTCGTTTCACTCAGAGCCTCTCTCCAACATACTGGCTCTATATCCAAAGACACGTGACAAAGTCACACAACAGCTGAGCAAAGACTTCCAAAACATCTTTGACAGAGACTACGGGAATGCCAAGGATCGTATTTGCGTATTCAAGGAGTTGAGTCTTCTCTTTGAGACAAATGATCTCGGATTGGATAATGAGACCCGTCTCCGACTCCTGGGAGCCGTGTTGGATGGGGGAACTGAACCGAAAGGCAACAGCGGGACTAGCGAACCGGGCACCCTCCTGAAGTGGCTTGCTGGGTTTCGGGAGGTGTTGTGCTCTTTGTCAGGAGAGAGTGGCATGATGGAGGATCTCGTCCGTCGCGCGACACAAGCGGCAAAGCAGACCTCCGACAGTCAGTTTTTGAGTCGAATCGAACGGGACAAGCTGGAGTATGCGAAACACTTCCCACGATTCGTGTATTTGGCGAACTTCGCAAAACAGAAGGCACTCGAGTGTTTGAAGACCAGTACCGCGAGGACGCTAGCGAAACTCACGCCTGCAGTGCAAAAGCTACAGCAAGACGAGTGTGGAGGCCGGATCAAGCATGAACACAGAAAGAGGGCAGAGGAAGAGCAGGATAGACTGAGAGTGAATTTGATCAAAGACATCAATGATTTGTCTGCACAATCCACAACTTCGTGAGTCTCTGTGCTGTTGTTTGTGATCGACTAAAGGCTGATGCTTGTTACTAGTAAGTATACTCTGTGTATCGATAGCGCAGTGGAGGTGCCTCAAAAATATGGTATGCTGTTCCTTCGTGTATATTTCAACTACTTTCACCGAGTCCGGTAGGTTCCTCGTCTTATAGAATTTCGGGCGGACGATTATCACATCAAGATCCGATGGCCGTCTACACAGTGCATCTGATGGAATTGACAACACAGGATCAGCACGAATTGCGACTCAACTCGAAGGCGATCCCCGCACCACGCTTCAAGTTCAGCCACAAATTTACATTACCGTTGGCCCATTCCGTCGTGTGAGTCTCTAGTTTGTTTGCTTGACTTTTGTGTTCCGGCTGAGTCTTGCCTTTGTTTCGAGCAGACGAGCGCAATTGCTTCAGGGGGAGAAATTACTGTTGGTTGTTGCCGACCGTGCAGGGAACTTAAGTGTCTACTTAGAAAGACTAGCAGCCATGGATGACGCGATTGCGCGGCGGCGCGCGAAGCGACTCAATCACGAAAGAATCGGGGAAAAGTTTTTGTTGGCGTACGACGAATCAAAGAAAATGCTGGCCATTGTTTCGTCAGACAAGGTTTGTCTTATCTTGTACTACTGTGTGGCTCTTCATTTCATTGTCCCATCACAGCTGCTACTGTATATTCTTGCGTTTGATGACATACGTGGCTTCCAGGCCGTGGGAAGTGCGATCAGCTTGCACGCATGGTATACTGAAGGGACCTCTATTCGTCATGCCTGTTTCGTGAGCGGGAGCGAAGAATTGCTCTTGGTCGATTCGGAAGCACGAGGGAGAGTGTTCTCCTTGGAAACGCTGCAATTTCGGTTCGTCTGATACCGTTTCTGTGTACGTATATGATGTTGACGGAAGATGGCGTGAACTAGGCCTGCTACGCTGCAGCTCGATCAAGTTCCCTACAGTGTGAGCTCAACACCTGATGGTGCTTGTCTGCTGGTAGCACAGTCACGGGAGGGTGGCTTGACTGTGACGGCCTGTCACTGGAGTGCCTTTGGCTCTACAGAAGGAATTCCGCTTGACCTTGGCCCAATTGCCGTTGAGAATGGTCTTGTCGTCACATCTCTAGTCAGCCGATCTGCGGTTCACGTGGTCACGCTCGATTTCGAGGCGCGCGCATGCAAGTCACATGCACTGGACATTACCTGCAAAACGACCGAGTTTACTTTCCAGCAAAAAGGTACAAGCAAGTTTTCTAGACGATACGGCGCAGGGGCCGGGCCCACAACTGCCCACAACTGCCTTGTCGACTGTTTCGCCGACGTCTGGACACGTTTTCCCGTCTTGCCAGCAGTGCAGCGCGAAACGATTTCATCGTTGAGTCTCCGGAGTGTGCGGATGCTCATGTTTGTGACGGATCGCGATCACACGCGTTATGCATCGCATTTTGCGCAGATGATCAAAAGATTTGAGAGAGAGACGAAGAAGCCGACGGGGAACATGCTCAGGTCCATTCAGATCTCTGCGGTGACTTTCTCTGCTTTTGTCGCCGAGTCGAGTGGGGATGTGGGGCACGAGAACAGACTTTGGAGCATCTCTGCTTATCGCGCAGGCGAATGGCTCGTCGATTTCCTATGCTTGATTCCGATTCACCTTGCAGTGGCGAAAGAAAATCAATTTGTGCCTCTCAAAGATGGAGTGTATTCGCCCGAGTTGGAGAAATCATTGCTGGGTGCGGATGTGAACCGTATCGTGGATAATCTGTCCTTTGGTTGGTACGAGTCTCTGTTCCAGTCCTATATGGCATCAAAGGTGTGTGTCGTTCTTTTGCTCGCGGGATACGGTTTGTTCATGGTACATGTGGTAGCCTGTCAGAGTGGTGTCCTCCATGGGGGAACAGTCTGTCGGCAAGAGTTTTTCTTTGAATCATCTCGTCGATACATCGTTTGCTGGATCGGCCATGCGGACAACGGAGGGTGTGTGGATGTCAGTTACCCCTACAAAGGACGGATTGGTTGTTGCGCTTGATTTTGAAGGTCTGAGATTCCGTTCTTGGTTTCCACTCGCTCACTTCTCCGCAATGCATTTCATGTTTATTTAAAGGCGTGCACAGTATAGAACGCTCCGCTCAAGAAGACATGCTACTCGTTTTGTTCAATACTGCCATATCTAACTTGGTAAGTAAGATGAATTAGGAGGGTACCGAACTCAAGGATGTCTGGATTGCAGGTATTGTTCCGAAACAACTTTGCGCTCAGTCGGGATATTACTGGACTCTTCCAATCATTTCAGTCAAGCTCAACGGTACTGGATCCAAAAGCAAATCCCTCACTATTCCAGTCGACTTTGGTCATTATCATCAAGGTGCGTCTTCTGGTTGTTCAGCACACTATCCTCTCAGGCACGTTCTCGGCGCAGGACGTAGTTGAGGCAGACATGGACGAGATTGCCAGAGAGTGAGTGGTAGCTGCCTGTCTTTCGTACAAGCTCATGACATGGATGGCATGTTTCCGTTATAAGGTTCTCGCTGAAGTTCCAGAGGATCGTGCATGATGAGAGGGAAGCAAATTTCATTTCTCGGTTGCATGCCGGGAAGCTGAACATCATACCATGGTAAAGGGGACAGGAGTCCAATCAACTCACGCTTTGCTAATTCCCTGCATAGGCCTGTTATCGAATCCAGGGAATTTTACAGACTATTTCCCGCGTTGAAACGACGATTGGATCAACAGCCAGTTACACACCCGTCGGCGGGGGGCTTCTTACATCTAATGAAGACTCTGATGGCTAAGTTGAAAGTAGGCCAATTTTTGGGCGAAATGCGTCCACACCTATTCTGACTTGTTAATTTGTTGCAGGCGAATGACTGGGGTGCCATGTCTCGTGCGTTAAATGTTCCATGGTCGTTCGAGAACATATGTTGACCGTTCCGTATAGAAAATATGGCATCACATCGTGCACAGCTGATTTCGATGCTGCTCGTTAATGCCCTTACTTATGGTTATGCGGAACTTGACCCAGAGTTGGAGCCCTTGAAGGTAATTCCTCACTTAAACCCATTTCCCGTGCTAACTCGTCTATGCAGAATTTGGACACAGACATGCCAATTGAACTACCAGACACGCCTCACCAACTTTTTATTGGCGGTGGTGAGAACGAGTCGGCATCTCGCGAACGCATGTTGACGGCCCTACGGATATCCTGGGAAGGTCACGCGTCCCGCCAAAGCATTTCGGAAGATGAATGGGTTACGGGTTTGACGAAACATCTCGAAAATATCGTGGACTTGCGGATTGCCCACGTAAATGAATGGATGGACCAGAATCTGGCGCGGTTCCAACCAGCAAGCGGCGGCAGTAGCCACGCGTGTATCGATGACCTGAAACGCCTCTTCGAGGGTTCAATCGTAGATTTAAGGGGAAGCGTGCAACTATGTGGGCTGACGTGCATGGAGTGTCATTTGCGGTGTGTACAGAGCCGGTTACACGAGGGTGCACACGACTGTCAGTCTGACCACCTGTGCGTGCACGTGTGTGACTTCTGCCTGGCACTCGAACCAGAAGAGTATCAGTCGTGTGCAATGCGGTGAGTGATATCCACATGTGATATCTCTTCCTGGATAATAAGTTCATCGCAACAGTGCGGGGCATGCGGGGAAGCATATGTAGGTATTTTGTAGCTTTGGTCGAGCATAACACGGTGGCTCATGTTCCGTCGTAGCTGTGCGGTAAACCAGCACTTGTGTGGCAAATTATGCAAGCTTTCTGGGAGGCGTGGTTGCTTGGATGTGTGTGCTAAGGTACGCCAGATCGAAGGATTCGGACATTGTTTTTACATTGTTCACACAAGGTGGTTGATCATCCTGGCATGGAACATCTCTGCGCAGCCCCCGTTCACGCTTGTGGGAAGGTAAGCCGGTTCGTTATATCTGAACATTTGTGCATGTTCATTATATTCGCTAGCCATGTGATCTGTCCGACGTTCCCTTGGTCGGCGGAAGTGTATACTCGTGCACCGGAAAATGCTCTATACCCAGGTATTTTCCTTTCTTTCGATATCAGGATTGTTTTGTACGTATTGATCACCTTTGAAGCGACACCATTCATTCCCTTCATCGATGTGATGCACGATTCTGCTTGATTCAGTGCCAACTGTGTAAACGCCTGTGTGCAGACCAGGACCACATGCATGGTCTTGACTCCAGTGCGATTCACCTATGCGGGTATGTACGACACTGAAGTAGGAGTCGTGCTTGTTCTTCATTAAGAATCTACAGCCAAGAACATTTCTGTACTGCCCTTTGTGCGGCTCCAGGAATATGTGATATCAGTACGGAGCCGCACTCAATTGAGGCGACGTTCACGGGCAGAAACGAGACCTTCCAGTATACCAAGGTTCGTTTTCAGTGTGTGATACTTGTTCTCATACTCATTGATCTTGCAGTATTCTCAGGGTTCGTCGAAGATCCTCGCGGTTCCCTTTTTCTTTCACGCTGATAGTGTACGACTTGATAGTTGCGAGGCGCTTGAAATGCATCAAACCAATCCCCCCTGGTGCCACAAAGCACACAGGAGCTCATAACCATACTTTAGACAAGGATGTCACACATTTCTGTGAAAAGAAGTATAGCCTTGAGTCATTCTTTATACTTCTTCTCATCATTTTTAGGTGCGATAATTGTGGCTACTTTTGCAAGCTATCTCTTGGTTTGTTAGGACTAAATGTAGGGTTCATCGAGTGCTGATGACTCACTCAAAGGGCATCTACAGCGAGAACACGAAACTCACCATGGATCCATGGCACACACTCGCTGGACTATAGATGGGTTGGATGACGTAGCGCTAGAAATCCAGGGGCGCAAATTCTCGACTAACGATGAGGGTGCACCAATGATGTGTAACCTCGTTTGCTCGGCGATGGGGCGGCACGTCCACATCGACTACTGTCGCGCAGGTGATATGACAAAATGTACTGGCAATGCAGGAGTGCAACATCTCATAAAGAAGCTACAGCCTAATCCAGAACGACCAAAAGATCTGATCACGCACAATTTGTTCTGGAAGCGAAGCGGTAGGTGACATTTGGGCTCATTTTCGTCTTACTAAATGGTGTTCTCGGACCAGGTTTTAAGGATCCGTACTCGAAAGAGGAGCAAACGAATTTCGCGAAATGGTATGTTGCCATCTCGCTTTTTCTGTCATTGATGGTAACCAACGATTGGCAGTGACGCCATGTGCAGAGGTGTGCTTCTTCAAGTTGTTTTCGAACGTGGGTAGTGATCTTGCTAAACAGGCCGCGAACACGTAGCTGCTAACGGAGGCCCAGCCAAACCTTCCTACTGCATCTTACCTCTTTTCCATGCCCCGTTGAGCGCCAAGACTCCCCTGGTGGGGGCGGGGTACATCTCGCAAGATGGCCATCAATTCGCTTGCAAAAAGCCGACGGTGAAGCAACAGGCCTTCCATGTGTAAGCTTATACTGCCCTAACGTTGGATATTGACCTGGTACGATCTCCACAGCATCTTTGTCGCAGATCGGTGGGTCTTAGTTTATAATTTTAACTCACTCATCATCGTTCTAATACGAACAGCTCCTATTCTATGTCCGCTAATGATCGAAAGCCGCTTCCCAATACACCGGCGACCGCCCAAATCAGTGCTTCTGCAGACAATCGATATGGTGCAGTTCTTTCGTCGTTGCATTGTTTCTGGTCAGCACGTGCGACCCGAATTGCGAACTTGAAGTTTGCTACGCGCAAGGACGCATACAGCGTGATATTGTTTAATGACACGGTTCACACACCAATCACGAACGACTTCGCCAGCACACCAGATCAGCTGTTGAATGCCGTACTCAATGTCACTCCCGACGACGGCACAGATTTTACTCTCGCAATTCAGGAAGCACAACAAATCATGGAAGACAACTGGAATCCTAAAAGGCATGGTCACGCCGTTTCGTTTATCACCTCCCTCACAGCGTAACCTCCCTTCCCCGCGGATAGATCTCCAGTCATTATCTTTCTGTCAGACGGAGAATGTGAGATTAATGACAAGACGATGCATGACCTGTGTCGCACGGCCGTCCAACTTGGGTAACGTTGTTTGCTTACAGTAGTCTTCGGGCTGACCTTGTCACGCGACTGCAGAAAAGCAGTCTCGTTCCATGCTGTGGCGTTCGGCCCAAATGCCTCATCGACGTCCTTGCACCGTATGGTCGAAATAGCGCTTAACGTGCAAAATAATGCACCCGTGGACCCGGTTGCGCCAACTACTGCGACTGTGCTATCGTCCTACACACAAGCGTCCGACACGGTACGTGTACTTGTCTGGGAGCTCGCACACATTGTGATCGTTTGCCATATGCCCCGTCAGACGCAACTTGCTGAGACGTTCCTGAACATCGCGGAGTCATTGCGAAAGCCAAGAGGGGGACTGATGCATTGAAGGGATCCCGTGTTCGTCTGTCTTCATTGTACTCGTTGTCGTTTGGGGAATTCGTATATTAGTCGGGGCTGTGTGCGGAGCATCAATTTGTTACTCAACGATGATAAACGACAAGGGACCGCGCCAGGACAAGGGGCAGGACACGATACTTACACGTGCATTCCAGCCGCGGAAGAGACGCTCGAGTGTGCCTCCCTTTTCTCTTCCAAAGTAACCCCCAGGCAATGAATAGTGAGTAGGCAGGGTTAACGGTGCTGACCGGAGGTGACGGGCACTCCAGATGATACTGTGATCGAACGGAAGCCGATCAGGATTGTCGTTGAAAGTGCGGTATCTTCTATCGCATTCCTTGCTGGCGAACCGCGCGCTGTGAGCGGCGAAAGGAACGGGAGAAGTCGATGCTGGCGAGTGGAAGACGGGGAAGAGGTAGGGACACCAGTGAATAAGACGGTTCGCAGCCTTGCGGTCTCACAAGACGGACGATGGATCGTGATTGGGACAAGGAGCGGGCAAGTGATGGTCTGGGACGCCAAGAGTGGCCAGAAAGTGAGCAAGTTCAGTGCACACGAAACAGGCATCAACGCGGTGGACATTTCACCAGACGGGACGAAACTGGTGACGGCAGACAATGACATGACTGCTGCTGTCTGGTCACTCCGAGATGGCAAACGACTGCTCAGCTGGGAAGACGACTGCGACTTTCACACTTTCAAGTTCTCCCCCGACAGCTCTCTCGTCGTTCTTGGCTCTGGGGTTGGAGACGAGTCAGAAGATCCTGTCGCTCTTGACATCTACAACATCCATAATGGCCGTTCCCAGTTCGTTGGCAGCAAAATTGATACAAAGTCCTTTGCCTGGGCTAACGACAGCAAACAGCTCTTTACCTTGTCTATCGACGGCAACATCCGCTGTCTGGACGTGGACTCCGGGGCGACACTCGCCGAATGGCCTATCCACAGTACCGATAAACCCAACTGCATCTCCCTGTCGAGAAACGGTGCATTCATTGCAGCCAGTGCAAGCTCGTCGGTCTCCTTCTGGGACACTTTCACGCACGAGCAAATTGGATTCGTCATTCACCATCCTGATCCCATCAACTGCATGGCGGTCTCAGAAGACTCTGACTTCGCCATCGCTGGAAGCTCGAACATCGTGTTGTGGGACCTTCGTAGCGTCCTTCCCACCCCGTATATCGACGATCAGGTAGGTAGATCTTCGATACCTTGATTTGCATCCTCCGAAGCTGCTTCCAGAGACCGCCAGAAGATCACCGCGAAAGGACGCAGACACACCTGAAAGAGACCATCGCGGAGTTTCGTGTCCAGCTCATCGTCAGCCAACACAGAGCCAAACAGAAGGAGGATGCCCTGGTTAACACCATCAAGGCACTGCGCGAGGAGCTAGCTATTCAGAATACCAATAATGGTGCGTTCTCCATGATTCCTGGTTTTGTTTACTCATGTCCGTCAGCGAATCTGGAGAAAACTGTCGTAACACTCCGTATAGAACTTGCCAATTCTCAAGAAAGCACCCATAGGATCCTTCGTACGCACCAACAGCGACATCAATGCGAAACACTGTTCGCCGATGGACATGTCATTGACTCCGCAAAGTGTCTCCTTAACCTCACAAAGTCCATTACCGACGACGTTAAAGCCGATACGGTCATAACGGATTGGCTCTCTGGTAGGTTCCAGCGTCATGTATCGGAGAACCAAGGTCGATTGCCAGTCAGACTTTACCGCTAAATGTGTCACTTCACTCGAAAAACTCGGAGACGAGGAGTCAAGATCCAAGAATTACGAACATGCGCGCGCAACCTACGCAGTCGCACTGTCCCTTGCCCCGTCATGTCCGAATATTCTGTTGAACAAATGGGCGAGCATCATGTTGCTTCAGGCATCGACGAAGGAGATACTGGATGCCACCAGCGAGGTATGTTTCTTGAGACGCCCCGCTCCAAGATGTTGGCATTCTCAACAAACAAGTTTGGGCTCCCGAGATTCGTCGTTTATCGCACAGTATGCGACCTTCTCGAATGGGACGGTCGCGTCACCAAAGCAATCGAGTGTTTCCGACAACTGCAGAACGAACTCACCCGAGACACGAATGTTGAGAGCGAGGAGCGAACACAATGGGAGTTCGGTACGGTATCTCTGGTCAACCACTGCTGGTGCTTACTTACATAATTGCAGATTTTCAACGGCGATGCACGACGAGATTGGAAAAGCTCGCCGAGTCTGCGATGGGTTCCCAGAGCTTCAGTCGAGCCAACGAGTACTACTCAACGATGCTATCCCTCAATCCGCCGAATTCCGTGGACGTGTTAATCAAGCGTAGCAAAGCAAGGACGATGATGAAGTCTTGGGAAGACGCACTGAAGGACGCCAGTGAGGTAGGCATTATCTCTGTGATACTGGCCGCCTAGTGACGAGGTCTACAGGCAATTAAATCCAACCCATCATCTCATCTAGGTTACGAACAGAAACACGCCGCACTGCACGGAGCAAAACGATATGCAGAAGCGGTTGTGGCCTTTAACAACTTGTTATTGAATGTCCAAAAATCGTCCGACTTGCGCATTCATGGCGAGATATTTCGTGCATTACCTGTCATGTTGGCTGATCAGGGGACCACAGAATTACGCTCACGGTATACCGACGCGAGATCTACCATTTGGCGTGTCATCCACGCGACCATCTCTCACATGCCACGGGTTCTTATCGACACTAGCACGGGTCGGCTGGTCGACAAGATGCAACAAGCAAAGGCATTCGAGGAACTTCCTATCTTTAGCCAACTTGTATCGTCCATGACGAGAGCTGTGGACCAAGCGTGGATTCGGAGAGAGATCGAAGAGTTCTACCAATATGTGATGTTCTCGCATAGGTGGGAAGATGGCGAACCTCTTTTCCGGGAGGTCGGGCGTGGCACTGTCTACAAACTTGAAGCATCTCGGGCAAACACGAAACTACAGACATTTTGTTCCATAGTCCGTTCTCTCGGACTCCGGTGGGCATGGAGTGATACGTGTTGTATCGACAAGGAGAACAATGTCATATTGCAAGAGTCGCTGGTCGCCATGTTCGCATGGTATCGTGGCTCATCTCTCACGATCGTCCATCTTCTTGGTGTCTCATCGACATCGGAGGGACCCAACGACATCCTGAATAGCATCTGGAATAGCAGGGTGTGGACTCACCAAGAATATGTTGCTGCTAAAAGGGTCAAGTTCTACACGGAGGACTGGAAGCCATACCTCGGGTTGAGGCTGGCAAACCACAAGGACTCGCCCATCGTACTCAGGCAAATGGAAGTTTCCCAGGTTTCTGCAGAGCAAGTGGCCATACTTCAGCCCGGCCTCGACCGAGTACGGGAGAAACTGTACCTCGCCTCGACGCGCGAAACGACGCTCGTGGAAGATATTGCATATTCACTCTTAGGGATCTTTCACGCACCTATTCCAGTCATCTATGGCGAAGGCACACGTTCGGTTGGCAGACTATTGGAATATGTCCTGACAGGCTCAGGAGATGCTACGATTCTTGCTTGGACTGGGGCTGCCAATGAATACAATAGTTGTCTTCCTTTGAACCTCACTGTGTACAACCCACTCGTTCCCCCCCACATCCCCCACATGGAGACGACCGCGCTAGACGAGGCAGTGACGAACTTGCGCTCATTGCTACCCGACGCCGACTCCGTTATGCTACTATATGATCGCCTGAATGGGCTTCCACCTGCGATCATTGCGTCCAGCCGGTTGCGACTCCCTGGCATTGTTTTTGGCGTCACTGACATTAGCCGCTTGTCGGGGCCAGATCCGGAGACCAACCTTGGTTCATACCACGCGACAGCGGCATTCCTTGGAGACATTGAGATTACGACAACTAGTAACCTCAATACAGAGAACGAGTACAGCCTCGTCCATCCCTGGATCCGACCATTGCTCGACCAAGAGTATGCGCGCGGTACGACCGGGCTCGACAAGACGACGTGCGCACTTCGGTTGATCGCTCGTCTGAAACAGCAATTTGGCGCGCTCTTGTTTGAGAAGGTGTCTCGAGTGGACTACAAGCGGGTTGCGGCGGACAGTTTAGTCATGGTTCAGATCCGCGATGACGTTCCGTTGACGGACTTGATCAACCATATCGAAACCATCGAAGTACAGTAATCACATAGACGTTTGTCACGATTCATTGTACTTGCTATTTTGTTACTATACGATCACATGTGCGGGGCCTACGGCTGGTGGTGTTTGTGTTCGACGAGTACTTGCACTGATACCTGTATCACATCTTGTACTTCAAGCACTAGTATTCATCTATGTCCTATTCAGATGATCCCAACATTCTGACCGAGGTTGGTTATCAAACAGCCGTTGTAGAATAGGAAGAATGATGTTCGTTTTTTCTTTCGTTTCTTTTCACTGCCCATACCCATATCCATTTTGTGGTGATCCGGACCCGGTATTCTGTTGATGCCCGAAATTTGGCAACATCGGTTGCGCCACTTGAAATAGGTGTTAATGATTCGTCGACATGTACAAGTAAAAGCCCCACTGCTGAAAAGGTTCGCTCCCGTCATGGCCCCATCCATGAAAGGAGGTCCGGGCATCTTCTTAAATATTGCTTTCTTCAAGGGGGCAAGTTCCCGGAAGTTTCTGTAAAGAAAAGCATCAGGCCCATCCCAAATCGATCAGTCAAACGGGTCTTACACATAAGCACGCTTATAGACAACGTCAGAATCAGGAATTGCGCGCTTGGCCGTGGTCGTCGGCGTCCTGTGAAGGCTTCCTTCAATCACCGATTCACCGATTGCACAAGAGAGTCTCACGCCAATAATGGGTCAGGGCCCCTGTGCATGGTTAACATTCGCCGAAACCATAGTATTGGGCACGTACTGAACATTTGTCAGGTCCAAAGGAACAGACAAGGCTGGGCTGACAGCTGCCATGACGAAAGCTACGAAGACAAGACTGAAGCGCATCTTGCACAGCGGTTATAAACGACAAGGTAAGTTGGTAAACGAGTAGTCAACAGCAAGCTGATGAAATGGAGAAAAGGGAAAGGCTGTCGAAAACAGCCTGCTGTAAGATTTCATCAACATGGCAGAGATGCAGACTTACCGGCCAGCACCAGTGAGCAAAATGAAAAAGAAGAGAGCTGGAGAAGTGTGTGTGCTGTGCTCAGCATTTATATGAATGCAACTGCACGGGTTGCGACAAGTAACATCGCAGTGTTTTGGGGAAGGATGAGGTATGGGATCCAACAAGCCTTGAAACTGCGACAGTTGCTCCCGACCTCGACTCCGAGTCCCGAGGTGACAGTATTCTCAAATTCACAGGTATGAAGCTCATGATGAGGCAACACGACGACCGAAACATTTGTGTCAATTCCTGCAAGATCTGCTTGTCAAACAAGCCGCCTTCTCACCGCTGCGGTCCAACTCCGGCAGGAACCAGGAACCTATTGAAACTTGATTCATGGCGTTTGGAGTGAGCTTCATCCGTCCCTATCACACAGATGACTTACTAGAAGGCGAGAGTGCTGTTCTATGCAGAGGCACTGTGCGTACCGGATCGTAGCTTGGAAGTCTGGACTTATATATTGTCTGCTGACTTATCTTGCTTATGAGTCCCAATCCAAATATGGCAGGCTTCTAGGAATGAAACGATGACATTGATCTTGCGGTGTACAGATGGTGAAACTGGACTAGAAACCACCAGCTTAGTCGTCTGGAGTGTCCGCAGGGCGAATGATGAGCTTCGTTGCACTGACCCCCTCCTTTTCCAGTCTCTCCAAACCAGGTACGATGGCCCTCAAACCATTCGGCAAAACCTCGATCTTGTTTGGCTGCAATCGTGGTATCAGCCCAAGTTCCTCCATGCCTATCCAACAACATAGGCAAGAGCAGTACTTACCTTGATTGATCCTCTTACAAGCCACATCGGGAGCTCTCTCGCAAACTTAGCGCCAAGCTCTCGGTTCTGTGGAACATGGAAGCTTCCGAGGACCAAGAAAACGGTCTTATTCTCTTCGCCTCCCTTGACCTGTGGCTCGGTGACGACGGCAAGAGTACCCCCAGGTGCCAGAATAGAAAAGGCAGCATGTTGCGTTTCTTTGAGGGACACAGCGTCAAATATGTACGTGATAGGAGCGCCGGTGATTTTGGCAACTTGCTCTTTCAGAACGGTAGCAGAAAGCGTTCGATCAAGAACGTGTGTGGCACCGAGTGAAATAAGTAAGTCTCTATTGTGAATCGACGCTGTCGTGATGAGGGGAGAGAAACCGGATAGCCTCGCAAGTTGAATAGCTAAGCGGTGTCATTGATAAGCTAGTTGAGGAAAGTGACGACACTAAAACATACCGTATTGGCCGACCGAGGACGCGCCTCCCATAATCACGATGGGTTTCTCTGCATACTTTCCTAAGCCTCTCTCAGCTTCGAACGGCGGGGTGAAAGCCAACCCCTGTGGTCGTTGTGCATAGGTAGCAATCGCAAACGGGTTAAACGCGGTAGCGATGCTAGCAGCTTGCTCATATGAGATATTTTGAGGGATCTACAAGCAGGCCGTCAGCCACAGTTGACAAAGAGCCTGACAATATACTTGCCACGGTCGCAAGTGACTCGTCAGTCAGACAGTACTCTTGAAAGGTGCCATACTTGTTCGCAAACGTTGTTTGGAAGAATCTGACGATTCGTCAGCACAGTTACGCACGAGATTAATGAAAACACGAACACCATGTCACCTGGAGATAAGTAGGTAACTCCAGGACCGACCTTCTCGACGATACCTGCGCCATCCGAACCGACGATGGCAGGATATTCCTTCACTAAAACAAAACCGGACTTTTGGATTTTCCAGTCAATCGGATTGAGTGCAGATGCTTCGAGTTTGATGAGAAGCTCCCCGGGGCCAGGTTTGGGGATGCTGTTCTCGCCGAGCCTGAAGTCGGCACCAATCTTGGGAAGCCAGAGTGTTTTCTGTGTGGCCATTTAGAGTTGCGTTTAAAGGAGGCTGGAAAATGTCGCTCTCCTATCCGAGGGCCATTTATACCTTCCACCAAAGTGGTTACTAATTGCAAAGTGTACTCTGAGTCAGCCACATGAGTATGACGACAAGAACTCACTATAATGCATATGCACCATTGTTCGGGGCATATGACGCGTCTACGGCATAGTAGGCTGTGTCCAGCCGACAAATGTTCGTATGGACTGGCAGTCGCAAAGGTGAGATGAGATGACGTCACACAATCCAAAGCTGTGATTACACAATCATACTACACATGATGAGTCTCGGGAGGACGAACAACCAGCTTCTTTGCGCTAACACCTTTCTCCAACTCCTTCAAGCCATCAGTGACACTATTTAAACCCCCCGCTAACAATTCAACGGGATTAGGCTGAAGATGAAGCATTTAACCACTTCATCCAAGGTCATGAATACCAACGAACCTTGATCTTTCCCTCTACCAGCCACTTTGTCAGCGCAGTCGCAAACTCGGTGCCAAGTGCGCGGTTCTCCGGCAGGTGGAAGGTACCGTAAACCATGAGTACCTTCTTCTGACTCGCCTTGTCTTCTTTCACCGACCCCTCGTTGACGATGGCGAGGGTTCCACCAGGTGCCAAGACATCATATCCTAACTGCTGTGTTTCTTCAAGAGAGACTGCATCAAAGATATACGTCAGCGGAGCACTAGTGATATTCTTCAGTCGTTCCTTGAACACGGCGTCTGAAAGTTCCCGGTCGAGGACGTCGGTTGCACCCAGGGATAGAAGGAACTCCGTATTTTTCAGTGAGGCTGACGTGATGATCGGCCTAAAACCCGACAGGTTGGCAAGTTGGATTGCTGCAGACCACAAGATATATCAACAAACGCCATCGGAAAGGAATGTGGCAGTACCATATTGACCGAGGGAGCATCCGCCCCCTAGAATGAGGATGGGCTGGTTAGCGTACTTGCCAAGGCCGCCTGATTCGAAAGGTGGGGTGAGTCCAATGCCTCGGGGATGTTCCGCATAGGTTGCAACGGCAAACGGGTTAAAGCAAACCGTAATAGGTGCAGCCTCGTCAAAGGAGATTTCATCGGGAACCTGCAAAGATGATAACAATGAAGCGTCCACAACTTGGGACGGGCTCACCAAGGAAGCGAGCTCTGCAACAGCCAGGCAATAATGTTGGAATGTCCCGTATTTAATTCCAAAAGCAGACTGGAACGTCCTGTATGCGTGCGTCAATACACATCCCATCAAATGCCGCGCTATCTGGACGCTTACACTCTGTCGCCTTCTTCCAGATGCGTGACACCATCACCGAGTTTTTGAACGACCCCAGATCCGTTTTCGCCAATGATGGTCGGGTACTCTTCCACCAGGAAGAAGCCCTCTTTCTGAATGACCCAGTCAATGGGGTTAAGCGCGGCTGCTTCGACCTTGACAAGAATCTCCCCAGGACCTGGTTCAGGAATTTTGTTCTTTCCTAGTTCAAAGTTGGCACCAACTTTTGGGAGCCAAAGAGCTGTCTGTGCAGCCATTTTCAATAGTGGTCGTCGTGGAGAGAGTACTAGAGTTACCCCTGTGTGGGGCGTGACGTCATTAACATCCTTCTGATCGACCAGTGCGTGTGGCCTCGGTGTAGGTAGAAGGTCTCTCTCGCCTTCTCAGATCACCGGGCTGACGATTAACCATCCCCGTGATTGGCCCTCATAAGCCAACCCGGGATCACTAGAGTCATCGTGCAAGTACGTAGATTGAAAAGAGGAAAGAATTTATTGAGTAATTGCTGAACAAGTGGAAGAGACTGCATGTGAAGCGACGCACGCCATTATCCTAGTTCAAGCACACCTCTCGCCGTAGCCAACTCCAAATCTCTCCCGTATCCTTGGTTTCGTCACCATCATCATTCACTTCGCTGTCTTCCACGAATCCGTACCGCTTGCCAACTAGCTGCTGACTTATTCTATCTAGCCATGAGCGAATTTTCGTGGGCGCCCGGGCGGTAGGGGAAAACGAAAACGAGCACGAGAGTATGAGTCCGTGTCTCGCGTGGATAGTGGATGTCTTCGATATCGTGTTGTGAGGTTGAATTAACCACAGAATACACAGGCAACTCACTAGCTGCCCCCATCGGAACGTCTCAGTAATGACATATTCAAACTCGGGAGTCTGGCCGTAGGCCCATTCCCAGCTCTTGAACAATCCATCAGTAAATAGCGCAGATACCGAATGCAAAACGTACGCGCAACTCGGACATGCCAACTTTAAAGTACTCGTCCTCAAGATATAGCGAGGATTCGTGAACAAAATGCGGCTGTCATACATGGGCATGGGCACCAATGCGTAGCACGAGGTTCAAGGACGGTGCCCACCTCTTGGTCAATGGCATACTCCTCTCTGAATGACTGAACGACAGCATTGAAAAATGATCCATGCGTTGCTAACGGGCTGGAGTGCACAAGGTTCTGTACCGGAGAACGCACCGAAGCAACACCTTTCGTGTGCATCGATTCCTATAGAACAACCATCGTTAACGGACACGTTCATGGCGCGCTTTCAAGCACAAGCAGCATTCCGAACACCAACCTACTTTATTGGTGTGCAATAAATCGCCCAGGGTGTCCAACTGCGTCGAAATGAGCATCGTTCCGTGATGGTACGCACGATTGTTCGCAATCTTGTACGCCGAGCCTGAGACGTGGATATTCACAGCAAGGAATAATGAGAACGCTCTCATGAGAATGTAAGTCACTCATCTTTTCTCCCGAGACACAGATATCATTCCGTTCGTTCACATATGCATCCACACCGAGCGCACGCACAGCGCGCACGACGATACGCGCCGTAGCCGTTCGATCAAACGACGCGCGTGGCACATGTATCGAGTAATTGGTATTGCCTAAATCCTGTCGTCGGAACCATGCATCCGCGGAACCGTTCAGAACAGAGTGTGGGACATACGTGGTATACAGTTCCTCCACCGCTTCTCCGTCGGATCCAGGGAATCTCCCTCGTCTCGGACGCGGCGAGGTTGACTTCTTTCCAGGGGTTCTGGTTCCGCCCGATGACGACACAGGGTGCGTCTCTGTACAACAGCAAGAGTGGGGTGTCGGGTGGGTGATAGCGGAAGAGCCTGAAAGAAGGGGTCAGCCCTGCACAGAGGGGCGCGTCGGTACGGACCAGTCCTCGAATGTGAGGTTGAAATATGGATTTGTAGAGTTTGAGACGTAGATCGAGTGGGTCGGTTTCAGGGAGGTCGAAGGACGGGTTGAAAGCGTACGAGCGCGCTGCCAAAGGCAACAAGACCGTGCTATGGCATTCGACAGCAAGAGAGAGGACGCGGAGGTGGTTTGAGGGGACCCCACGCCATAGCGGAACAGGGAAAACATTCGATGGGCCACTGTCGCACGCGTCGTAGTGGTCACTCAACAGTGCGCTCGACCCGCAAAACCGAGTCTTTCTACTCAGGATGTGTATTTAAGCCCATTGGTGTATAATTCTACTCTACAAAGGGAAGCAATCACCGTTGGATGGTGGTATATATGGGGTTCTCGACCTCATGTATTTGCTTTTGGCCGACAGGAGATCCAGGTATCGTCTTCAAGAGACCCTGGAAGGAAACGGTATTCAGCGGTAGATACGATTGATGTCCATGCGGACGTACGAGTTTCTCAAACATGCACTTGTTCAGTGCACGCTCCGGTTTGCGGCACGCATAATACTCCTGTACATGTGTTGAACGGGCCACCTCGGCAGCCAGGGACAGAGTGCGCACCTGGTTGTTCAACTCCAGACAGTGCCAATGCGCATCAAACTGTTCCAGGCAGTTTTCTCGCATCTTGCTGATCCTGCACGAGACTCTCGGTCAGAATATCCCCAGGCTGGACATTCAACGACGAAGGGAGCGCAAACAACTTACAGATCGGTCGCACACCGTGTTACTCGTCGGCCTTCCTGGAGACACCGTCCAGGATCACCACCCGCCTCGTTCTTGCAGAGCATAAAGTCCTCTGAACCGTGCGCCGGGGATGAGTCGACACACATGCCGCAACGACAACGCACCATTGTATTCCTTGCAATAGGCACCAATGAAAAAGGCAGCGCTCTTGAGCGGTGCGCTAGTCGTACCCAACTCCTGTACTTTTGGGACCGAGTCGGGGAGAGGCGTCTCGTCCTTGTACGGAATCGAGGCAGAGGCACTGTTGCGGAAGATACTCATCGTAACGCGCTCTAGCTTGGGAATGTTGTTGAAGCTGGGCGAGACCGGGGAACGAGAATGGAAGGTTGTTCCCATCCTCATTCACCATGGTACGTCTTCTCCAGTCCACTTGAGCGCGTCCTCATCGTGTCGCAAAGCCGCGTGCACCGCCCAAAGTGTACCAAGTTCTCCTCAAAACGCACAAGGTCACCATCTTCCTTACAGCCAACCAGTCGGCGACGATCGCGACACTGAAAGAGGAGGCATTGTCAGCGCTCACAGCGTCGGTGCTTTCCACCCCGTCGGGTGTATTGCGCATCCCGACCGCGCCTGGGGAAGATGACGACATGATGGACCAAGATGAAGAGACCGTCCAGCTGCCTCACGTACAGTCCACGGATGACTTTGAGCTGTGCCGAGCAATCAAAGACAAGGGGAAATCTGCAACTCCTGCACCCGTGTCATACGATACTTTGGATCCATCAACGCCAATCAAGGGTTTGCTTGGTAGTTGGGAAACGCTGTACGTTCAGTTTAAAGACGAAGACGGTATGTTCTGCTTTTCCCTCGGCGACGCGTACTGATCGTGTGTAGGCAATCTACTGCCTGTCGAAGTCTCTCAGCCGTCCCTCCTGGATGACGAAGACGAGCCCCGTCGAGTGCCACCATCCCAAGAATCGCCCGTCGCAGTCGGCAAAGGAAAGCGCAAGGCACCGCCAGAATGAAACGCAGAGGAGAGGAGATTCGTGTATTAGTTGAGCAATGAGATACATCCTAGTGCACATGTCCCGTAGGGTTGCATCACCATCCTCGTTCTCTCGTCCATCTCTTGGGTTCAACGGGGAGCAGCGCAGCAGCCACCCGTCGACCTTCTTCCGCCAACAAGTTGTACGTCGAACACGCGTTCTTCTACGAGCAGGATGAGCCAGACATATCCGCGACATCAAAGCGCCCACCGTGTCCATCACGTCCATCCGTATCCCCAGCGCCTTGACATGTCCCTGCACGCGCTCCGGCACGCGCGCCATCCGTGCACCCGTCCCGAAAATCAACATTTCTATGCCTGACATTGAGACGCCGACGGACGGGGAGGACAGAGACGCACCAGGTTTCGGAACGACGATCTGAAAGACCGCCCAATGCTCTTTCGTCCAGTCGTCCCATGATGGCACCCCCGGGGCGTCCCACAAGAAAACTTGGCCGTCGATGAAGAGCACGGGGCCAGTGAGGACGAGGCCGTCGGCGAGCTTGACACCGCTAGGCCCGACGGACGCGACTTGGACGGGAGGGGGGACGTCGGAGGCGAGCATGTTCGTGAGGGTCGTCGCTGGGGCATGCAGAGAACGGGCAGTGTGGAACTGTCGTCGTGATGAACATTGAAGCCGCAACGCTGCGAATGCTCGAAGGGATGCAGAGAAAGGGCGGACTCGTGTGAGCATGTTCATGTTCAAGTAATAAAACAAAACATGGTTGGCTTGCAATACATGAAACGGGTATGCTAGACTGCGTATTGCCTGCAATGCGGACTCTCTAAAGAAGAGGGTATCAAAAGGGTGAAGCGATACATCGGGGGCATACAGAACGAAACGAATACAGGACAAGAACAAAACAAACAAGAGTTCAGCGTCGGTATATATCCCTTGTGACATCAGTCTCGGACGTAGCCCATCTTTGCTCGTGCCCGCTACTCGTCTTGGGCCGCAAAGAATACACAGAAGTGCGGGATGGCATGCAGTCGGAAGGGTGAGATGACATGGACCATACGGATTGCCGGTCGGTGTTATCTCGGCGGGCTGTCCGTGGCGCAGGTCGCATAGAACTGCATGTGGAATTATTAGCGAACCCACCTTCTCTGCGATCAAAAGGTATTAGGTACTCACACATATTGGCGTGATTCATAGGTTGTGGCATAATCAAGGGGAAGATGAGACGATACGGCAGAACTATGGTGCCGTTAGAAACAAACATGGGCACCTAGTGCAAGGCAACTCACGTATAGAGGGAAGCAGCTGCTTCTCGCCGCGTAGAAGGTATTTGAGGATTTGCTTGCGAGTGAGCGTAGGCTACAGAAGGGTCGAACGACAAGCGCATCCCAAGACCGTTTTTCTGAGAAAGGCCATGCGGCGGAGATTGGACGGACGTATGGGTGGAGCGTCTAAAAGGTGACTCTGCTACAGCATCCGCCAAAGGATATGCAGATTCAGCCCATCGGTCGTCGTGCTTTCGATGGGGTGTGTTGTATGGCTGGGAAGGATAATGCGGGGGAGAAGGTGCGGTCGGAAGGTGCGTGGATTCGCCAAGAGAGGGCGCTGGGAACAACATGGACGCAGCAGTGCGTAGCCTGATGGAATGGGCACTTTGCGCCCCATGCGATTTGATTTCTGCAATGGGGTCGAGTTTGCGCCCATGTTCCTGTGGCCCAAGTGAGTCCACAGGTCTGGAGGGGAGAGGGCGCGCCCCCCGGATTCGGAAGCTCGCGCCATCGAGCTTAGCTGGGTGTTTTGAGATGCTGTGAAGCGCAGCATCCCGCAGAGTTTGGTCGGCAAGGTCCGCAGAATGGTGCTTGGAGTCATTCCACTCTTCGCCTCGAGACGGGATTGTCTTTGAAGGTTCGAGTGTATGGACCACCTCCGTAACCTTCTGATCGTGCTGAACGGAAGGCTGGTAGGGCGGTGGGGGAGGGACGTAGCGTTCGCTCATGGTGGGCGGACGGGCATCCACAAAGTATCGGTCAGAGATGGGAAGGAACAAAAGAGCGCCCGACACCTGCAAGCGACGGCATGTTTTTAGCCGTGAAGTCCCTGAAAGTGAGGACGTAATAGGACAAAGAGGACAAACTCGCCTCATACCGGTGACTCACACTTATTAACGCTCCACCCAGGTTCGAGAGGGGCCGCATGCCTCATTTCCGGTCGGGCCTCAGCGCCCAGCTATTACTACTAGTAACGCTATTGGGGACGAGGCGTCGTCCAAAAGATCAACATGGCTTCACTTCACTATACTTCGATTCCCTCTAGATTCGTCCCCTACGTGGCGATTAGATCGTATCTTGCTCTCCGTCAATAACGGCTTACCAGCTTCGGCAGCCGCACGAAGACGTCTGTCCCTGAAAGTACAAACGTTGGCATGGAGCCAAACTTCAAAATCAATCACTTACCCCATCCATCCAATGACACCAGCTCCAGAGAGCCACCGAAATACCTTAGGGACAGGTGTCAGTGCCATTCAACACCAGAATCAATGCAAACTGACGTTGCGAATATGTTACTCATGGGCAATCCTAGGCCTATCCGTTGATGCGGTGCGATCCCTGCTTCTGTCTCAGGGTTCCTCTCGCCAACTTGCTCTGCCACCGTTGCTCTCACACCCCTTGAACTCGCAGTCCGCAAGGCACCTAAGCGGTCGTCGTCCATCCTCGCGGCATTGCGCACGTGAGAAAACGAAAATAGATCCGAGGGCGATTGGATGGAGGCCGAAGACAGTCCACCTCCTACACACCAATAAGCAACGACGATTCGAAACACCTGATTTTCTGACCTTGATCTGATATTCGGATACCAACATCATTTTCCCCGGCCACAATCGTAGCATGGATTGGCGGCAGAACGACGTCATCCTGATGTCGAATTCCAGTGGCTCTCATCGCCTTGAAAGAATGTATCAGGTGGCTATTCGCAACGGTATAGAAAACTTACGTTTTTCAAGAGTTCAAACAAGATATATCTTTGTCCGTGAGACTTGTGCCAGGCAGATTGATGGTAAAGCGCACTTACTCTAGATGTTCACGTATGTAGGCGAACTTTGTGTCCAAATGCCCGTCGACAACAACTTCTGGCCATCGTCTGTCTGGCCCACACTCCTCTCCATCATCGTTGATACAGTATGGCCGGTCTTGCAGGAGCGTCACGCAGTTATCGATGCTAGTTTTGAGGTTCAACGCAGTATAAATAATACCAACATGGGGATCCGATGCTTCTAGTGAGTTCGTTCCCATTGATTTCGTTAATGCAACGTGATGTTCAGCGAGCACACGCCTCGATATGCGGGAAACCAACATCCGGCGCATAAATGAATCAAGAGACTCGGGAGGGAGGTGTGGGGATGCGAGAGACAATCCAAGGGAGAGACTTGGTATTACAGGGGCACTAGAGACCGGCTCAGGCTGGGTAACAAGTCTAGGGGTATCCAAACGCACTGCTCGTCCAGGAGGTTTTCTAAGAATTCACAAAACGTCTCGTTCTCGGATAAGTTAGTGATTGGGGGGAAGCGTCTGAACCTGTGGATGACTCAGTACCTTTGAACGGAGTAGAGAATATCCGTCACTTTTCAAAAGCGGACCAATACAACTGGGTGGGGAGAATGAATGACGCGTGGCAACAAATGCACTGGATGGTGCTCACTTCGTATACCTTGGCCACCTCCTCCTGTGTGACGACTACGTACGGTAGAGCTTGAAGGTCTCTGATCCGGTGAGCTATTCGAACCGGTAGTTCAATACGAACGTAGTTGGCGCTCTGAAGAACTGTTAACGCGTGCGGATACTCGTGACACAGGCCATGCCTTGATTAGACGTTCGCCGTCCATTTGTCGCCCAAAGAAGACCTGACACGACGTGAATGAGCAGAGGGTGACTGGGCAGAAAAGTCATGTACAAGCTGTCGAAGTGTGAGTCGGTTGGCTTCCTTTGCAGCGAAGACATCCAGTTGGCGGTTCTGGTAGAAATGGAGGGCGGTAGAGGAACGGTAGCGTGTTTGAGACGGCCACGGCAGTTGTCGCACCCGCTGCCACGACATGGTCAGAAGACGAACATGGTCACAACACATTTGCTAGTCGACTACAAGAAACCCTCTGAGCGCAGCGCACCAATGATCAAGAACGCAGAGCGCCGGTCTCGGTCTACACCAACCCAGTCACCCCTTCGTTTCACAGGAAGTCCCTCTGTACCAGCCACAAAGATCTCCTCTTCGTCTTCCTTTGACTCCTTTTCTCCACTCGGTTTCTCCTCCTCTTCGGGATCCCACAGCACTTCATCCCACTCAGAGTCACTGACGGCTACAGCAAGTGTCTTTGCGTTCGGTATGTTCGGAAGGACCGACAACAGGAGATTGGTCAACAGTTCGGTGGTACCGTCTGCGGCCTGCGAATGAAGTACTGGAAGCGGCAGGTATTCTGCCTATGCAGTCATGAGTAGAGAGTGGTGAACGTTGACTACGTCCCGCCCACCTCCAACAACATGCCCTTGACCGCACCACCAGCGAGGATGACGTTCCCCACGCGAACTAGCCAGTCACTTCCAATCGCGAAGACCTGTCCCTCAACAGTCAATTGCTGAGGTGTAGACTGCACACGTTGCGAAGAGGAAGCGCTGCTCTGCCTAACAGGGATCCAACGTGCTTTAAGCTGGCTCAACAATTGTTCCAGTGCACCTGGGGGCTTGAGAGTAAGAAATGTAGTGCGGTAATGTGGTAGAGAAGGGGTGCCAGTGGTGCTTTGAACCGCTGCTAAAACGTCTGCGCGGGACGGGGCGGCTGGGTCTTCCAAAAGAACAAAGACATGGTCATTCATCGTCAATGTGCACATGGACCGCTCCGCAGGGACAGAGAAGCCTGGTATGGATCCAATGGTTGACCTGTATGAGCGGACACCGAGCGTCCAGCGTCCTCTACTCTGACCCTGCGACAGGGATCAACACGATGTGGCCGCACCGCGATGGGCTACGAACGTGGTGGTTTTGCTTAATATTTTCAGCGACGAGCTCCAACCCCGACGTCGGTGGGTTTATCCATCTCGCCAACCTGCACGAGTAGCAAGAAGTGGTAGATTGACTGTAGCTGGTTGACGTACCCCGTAAAGCCCATTGGTAGTGGTGTGGTCAGCGTCAACGTGGGTCTTGCTCTTACGCGTCGAGCTCATATGCCACCCAAACGCAAAGCACCAGCAGACAACGCGACTCCAAGGCGCGTTACGCGCAGAACCGACGAGGCAGATGAACTCAACCTGCAAGCCAAACCACTGGTGCCCCCATCGACGCCTGGCCCGTCGCGGCTGGTGATGGACTGCGTTGAAATCACGACCCCGAGGTCCATCGCACTCAGAGCTGGTGCATCTCCGTTGAAGCTCAACCTTCACAACGAGCCCAATACACCCTCGAGGCATCGCCCTGCCTCGCCGCTCTTCAAACCGAAAGTTGTCCAACCTCCGTTGACTCCTTCGCGCGTTCGTCCGCCCTTTACCCCGCGCGCCTCTCCTTCAAAACTGCACCATCAACTCAACGACGCGCCATCTACACCAAGTAAGCGTGCTAGTTCTTCCCCCAAGAAACATGCTGTGGCAGCTGTACCCTCTCCCGTCAAACTTGGTGTATTGCCCGCACATCTTACCCCGTGTCTTCGGCAACAGAAACGCGCCATATTAGATGCGATCCGACTGTTGGAGGATACCGAGGACGAAGGTGACTCATCCACTAATAGTATTGCCTATGCCCAGTTACGTGGTTTACTCCATGGTACAACGACTCGTGGGGAAGGTAACAGCTGTCTTTTACTCGGACCCCGTGGAAGCGGGAAAACTTCTGTACGTCGCTTTTTACAAATCAATGATTAATGTCTTATGAGTCACGACCAATCAGCTTATTGAGCGAGCAATCAAGGATCTCCCTGCGGAACCGATCGTTCTTCGGCTATCAGGTTACACACAACATAACGATCGCTTGGCCTTGCGTGAAATTTCACGACAGCTGTCTCAGCAAACTGGCAAGTCGTTCTTACGCGATCCAGACGAGGACATAAACGAGGCGGAGGAGGAACCAAATCCGTTTATCGATACAGGTCCTATGATATCCATTCCCCCGCCATCCCACCTTCCTGCCCTGATTTCTGTACTCCCCACCCTCTCTCGCCCGACGGTCGTTATCCTGGATGCTTTTGATCTCTTTGCACAACATGCTAGACAGTCCCTCCTTTATTGTCTCTTGGATACCGTTCAGAGCTGTAAGGTGGGCCAAGGTAACAATGGGGTCGCAATCGTTGGCATCACCACCCGCATCGATACTATCAACTTGTTGGAAAAGCGTGTCAAGAGCCGATTTTCAGGCCGTATGATTCGAACTGCACCTCCGACAGATTCACGCTTTTGGATAAATATTGTGCGACGCCTGCTTAATTCCCCCATTGACAAGTGCGACGAGTGGGACAAACTATGGGCTTTTGGTGTACATGCTTTTCTTGAAGATCGGAAGGTTGTGGACACACTCCAAGACACGTTTGCACTGACGCGTGATGTCAGAATGCTCAAGCAAATGCTGGTGAGCAACTAAGTTGGTGTTGCTCTTGTTGGGAATGACAACGACATAGACCGCCATAGTCACCAATTTACGGATAGCATCCCCGTTTCCAACGGTATCTCATATCACCTCGGCGGTGTCTGCACAACGCCTTCGCCAAAAGTTCTCGAATTTGCAAAGTGAGTTCTCTTCCTAGCCCACTCAGATGTTGTACTAAACGTAACTGTCGAATAAAGCATTAACCTATCCCTCGATCTGTCTTTTGGTTGCCGCTATGCACTCGCAGTCGGCCGGTCATGACACGATTACGTTCGAGATGCTGTATGATGGATTCCGGGAAGAGTTTCGCGCATCTGCTGCTGCGCCCGTTCAGATCGAGGGAGGGAGTATAGGAATGGCTAAGTGCACCCGAGAAGTTCTAATGAGGGTATGTATCGTTCCGTGATCCCGTTCGGTCCTTGAGTGAAGCCTCTCTTCAGAGCTTTGAAGAACTTGTCAATGCACGTATGTTTACAAATGTTGCTGCACCATCAGCCAACATTGCTCCAGAGTTTGTTCGATACCGATGTCTAGTTGAAAGGATGGCGGTGAAGCAGGCGGTGAATGCGATGGGGCAGACCAATGTCAAGAAGTGGCTCAATAAAGCGTCCTGAGTCTCGGTACATGTGCTTATGTAATACGAATCTTGCCTCTCCCCACCACTGGAGATGAAACCCACAACATCGTCGGAGCCCTTTACCTTGGACTACATCGACGAGTTGTGAGTTTCGTGCCATTTGAGCCTCTTCTCTCACTGAATTCATCAGACATATTGATGCGTTCAAAGCCGCCCTACAGCTTGACGAACACGATCACCTTGGGGCGGCATCGCCAAGCGCGTGTCCGGGCACTCCAGTTCCTCAGAGTCCGCGTATAAGAAAGGTGTCTGCGCTCTCTGATTTTGCTCCGGTCAACCTCAAAGTCAAGAGGTACTCGTTCTATCTCTCTGTCGAATACATCATTGAACTTGGCCAGGAGAAGGAAGGGCGCGAGGTCTCCGGAACACAGGCAAGATTTGCTATTTCTCCTTGTGCGGTGGCCGCTTCTTGTACGAATCCACGCCGCCCCTTGACACGTGAAATGCATCCTCACTTTCTCACAGTTGTTCATCTTCATCATCATCGCCGCTCAGTTCAGCCTCTACATATTCATTAGGCAGATCGTCAACACTAAGGAATGGCTGTCTGCTTGTGAGTTCGTGCATTGGTTGTTCTGAACTTTCTTCATGGTCCTTTAGGGAGGGGTCGGAAAGGGGAACTTCGCCGGCGTCTACGTGCATCACGTACATACGATGTGAGTGCATACAACTCTAACTCTAATTTTCTGCGTGTATGATATACGTGCCACAGGAGTGGAAGGAGGCAGCGATTACTCTGGACAGGTACTTGGATTTTCACGAGTGGAAACGTGTCGACGAGGACCCGTTCTACGACTGGAAGCTGATCAAAAAGGTATGGCGGAGGTTGTTTGGGATAGAAGCCAACTTCATTCATAAAAAGGTCACACGGTCGCTGAGGATTTTGAGGGAGAGAAACGACGTTCGTGGAGTGCTTGGGGTGCTTGAAACATGTCTCCGGAGCAACTTTGCCGGCGTCGAGTCACCGAGGTAACAATGTGTATGCCCAATATCCAAGCTTACTGACCGTTTGTGCCAAGGTTGTACAGCGAGGTCGCACGTTTTCTTGTTGGTTGCCGATACATGGCTCACTTTGTTACAGACCTTTCTTGGAACCAAGGACTTAATCGAATGTGTGTTGTTCGTCTGTTGCTCAGCTCTACTGATACATGACAACGGTCACCAGCATATCATGATGAGGAAGAGAGGGCTCTCCGTTTCATCCGCGAGTCTACAGTATTGTCAGAGGACGAAAAGAGGCGGTTTTTCAAGAGCGCAAGTGCCAATTTTGGCACTTCTGCGTTGTGCTTGTCTGGCGGGGCGTCGTTTGGTTACTGTGCGTAATTTGACTCGTTTGGATGCCGTTAACAACTCCTTTGAAATGTAGATCATGTAGGAATAGTCAAAGCATTCCTCGACGCCGGTTTGTTGCCTCAGGTAATTGCAGGGACCTCCGCGGGTGGTCTTGTTGCCGCTCTCGTGGGCACTAGAACAAACGACGAGTTGAAGGCCCTCTTGGTTCCCGAGTTAGCCCACAAACTTACGGCTTGCGAAGAGCCTATGAAAGTTTGGATGAAGCGTTTCTGGAGCACAGGCGCTCGATTCGATAGCATAGCGTGGGCTCGAAAGGTTTGTTGCCTTCGGAACAACCATCATATCCGTGCTAACTACATAGTCTAGTGTGCATTCTTCACGAAGGGCTCAATGACTTTTCGTGAGGCTTATCTCAGGACAGGACGAATCCTCAATATATCCGTCATCCCAGCTGACCGCCATTCGTCAGTTCCGCTATTGGTTGTTCAAACGTCTTCTGACATTGAGTGTATAGCCCAACAAAACTATTAAACTATGTTACTGCACCGGATACGGTTATATGGAGTGCATTATTGGCCTCGGCGGCCGTACCTGGTATACTAAATCCTGTGGTCCTGATGCAGAAACTTAAGGATGGCCGTCTTATACCCTGGAATTGGGGGAGTAAGTTCAAGGATGGTTCTCTCAGGTTCGCGATATACCCAGTTTCCATCAAAGGTCGACTCTCATGTTCGTGACAGGGTGGATATACCAATTCAAGCTCTTAATCTTTACTTCAATGGTGTGGCTCGGACCACGATCTTGCTGCCTAGGAAGTTACTGACGTCACTCTCAGTCACCCACCCCGTCGTATCGCAGGTTAATCCACATGTCCACCTATTCTTTTTTGCACCCCGGGGTTCTGCTGGGAAGCCTGTAGCCCATAGAAAGGGGAAGGGTATGAGTGTGATTTTTGCGCCCAGTCACTGTTTCAACGTGTTCCCCAGGTTGGAGAGGCAACTTCCTGTTATCCGCTGCTGAGCAATGGCTTAAATTGGAGCTTACGAAGAACTTCAAGGTATGTACACCCAGGTGTGGTCATTATTCCGAGATGAACCCGCCATTTAGGTCATCCGGGATCTCGAGCTACTCCCAGAGTTGCTGGGTCAGGATTGGTCTAGTGTATTCCTTCAACGGTTTGATGGAACCGTGACGTATGTACCGACCTTAATTGGCCCATTTCGTATCTCATGCTTCTGCCAGGATATGGCCAAAAACGCGACTCTGGGTATGTACCTCAATATTTCGATTTATGTGCTTTAAATTAAATCCTCACAGGACTGGTTCCGTATATTGAGTGATCCGGACTCGACCGAACTCCAAAGGATGATTCGAGTCGGCGAACTCGTCACCTGGCCAAAGGTGAGTCATATGTTGATACAATGAAAGGTAATTAACGCTGCCTTGGAAGCTGCATATCATAGAGAATCGGTATAGGATAGAGCGGCAGATAATGCTTGGTCGACAAGCTGTCCGCCGCGCCATTCAACGTATACGATCATCGCAAACACCCACCGACACGGATGGTGTGATCGATGATCGTAACCTCCCAAAGTCAGGAATCCCGTTTCCAGGAACTTCGACGAGCGCGGAACCACCTTTAGCGATGGATACTGATACAGAAAGGGCGTTCGCTAACAATGGGACAGCGTGGTATTTCCGACGTGGACGGCCTGCTGCTAGGGACGCTGTGGAGTCCGGCATGTCGACGCCCGTCGACGTTGGATACACGAATGCCACTGACCCTCTCCGCTCACCTGTTTTCCGTCGTAAATGGGCTTCGGATCTTCTCGAGTCACGAGGGTCACCCGACGTAGATGCACCCGCTTCACAAGACCGTTCACCTCCACGACGTGCGAGCGGCTCTGCACAGTCCACATTTCTCACCAAGCTGGGGCGAAAATCGGTTTCTGCGCTTACGCTACCGTTTTCTTCGCCACTGAAGTCCTCCAAGGCTATGCTGAGCAAAGAGCCCAGCCCAGAAAGACACGAGGCTTCCTGGAGCGACACCTCTTCTGAAGATTCACCTTTTCTTGACCTGAAATCTATTATTGCAGCTGGCCTGTCGTCCCCGGTGCAGGACGGACATGTCGACACTGATCACGGTGGACCATTGGAAGAGGAATCGGATTGATATTGTAAATTTGTGTACTACTGTCATCAAATATTGTTGTAGCCATAGAAATCGTGTCCCACAAGCGGAAGCCCCTGAAGCGTAGGTCAAGCCCCGCTCATCCGAACCACCATGAGTACATCACCTCTCATCCCCGACGTGCTCGCACAAGCTGCTGCGAGACGACTCGCAGACACTACGATCTCACCCGACGTGCAGCTCATGGAAGATCATGAGAAGCGCCAAAAGTTTCGGCGTCTCATCGACCCTGGCATCTTCCGCCCCAACTCGAGAGAGATCGCGATGAGTGCTCTCAAGGCGAGCAATTGACCTGGTGTGACACAGACCCAAGTTTATCAGACCTCTCTAGACCTTGTCCACGATAGCAGAGAACATCCTGCGCGAACCTGACAATCCGAAATACCATTCGTTCAAGGCTGAAAACAATACCATCAAGCGGCTGCTGATACAGCCTAAAGGTACCCTCGAGTATGCGTTAGAGGTGAGCTTCATCCACTTCTTCACGACGTCGCCTCGTCTGATGCTATGCATGCCACGTTCGCTGCAGCTCGGGTTTCGCCCACAAGTGAGTCGGGCGAGCCGACCTTGCGCGTCTTTCTCAAGGATATCCCTCGACAGGTGATGGAATTTCAGCCCCATTACGTCTTCCATCCCAGAAAGATGGGGGACCTGCGCATCGGTGCAGGGGTTCTCAAAGAAGCGCTGGAGCGCGAGACGGAAAAGCAAGAACGCGAACAGCGGAATCGGCAAGAGCGGAAAGCAGCAGAAGCTGCCATTGCCGAAAACGTATGTTGCCGACTCGGAACAGGACATTCGTTGTGCATGACACCTCTTCCGTCGACAGGTCAAGGCGGCGTTTATGGATGATCGCAGGATCAAGCGGGACCGTGATCAGAGGGAACGGCGGTTACGGGAGGTTCGAGGATCACAGGGTGTTGCGCCAGCGTTGCCCTCGCCGGAACAAAGTCCCCCTCCCATGCCTGGGCCAGGATATACGCTGGCGTCGGTTGTTCAGGGAGACCAACCACCTCCTTATCAGGCCTGAATTGTGCCTGGGATGCATATTACTCGCTTACCATTCAGTTTATGAGGTTACTGACAGAATGTTTACAAAATCATATCTCCAATACATTGTCCTGTTTATATCGTTCGGTCCGAGTATGTGAGTCATACTGCATTCAAAGGGCCCCTAAAGTACTATGGATCCTTCGTTCGTCGAGATATATCTACACGTCGAGGGCTCTCAACTTTCGTGCCTCTCCATCCCCCTCGCCGACGTCCAAAGATTAGCCATCCGTCCCTTCAAATGGCTACGATTCGTCATGTTCTGTATATGTGGAGCGAGAGGAGAGCTTTCTGCAACGTCACACGGCCTACCAATCAACTACGAGAATGAGTCACTGGACGGACGGCGTTATTTTTATAAGCCTTGGAATACTGGTTCGTTTTTCATGTTGAACTGTGGCTCCGAGATGGAGTTCTGAGCCCTCCGCCCCCCAGAGGATTTTTGTTTTGTGGATCCGCATGCGTTGGACAGAGTCAAACGGTCTACAAGAAAGGCATCACGGTCCAGTGTATTCCAGCAATCCATCGTGCAGCGGGATGGATCGTGCGTCGTTACGGGCGAGGCTCCTACACACTGTGAGGCTGCCCACTTGATTCCCAGGGAAAGGGGCCACAAAGTACGATTCATGCTTGCTTGTCATGACTCTTGTGACGGTGTATCGAGTATCTGCGCAGGGTTTGTCAACTTCGCTCCCGGCATTATACTGAGCCACTCTCGATCTCCGATGTCGATGCTATCCAGAATGGCGTCCTTTTAAGAAGGGACGTGTGCTTGAGGCTTCGTTATGGAGAGGTTGCCTTTGTGAGGGTATGGGATTTCAAGTTCATATCGGTGCACTTCTAACACTGCAACTCTGAGAAGACGCCCAACTTTGCAATGGGTCCGGATGACATACGCAGAGTTGAGCAAGGCTCCCCGCATGGAGGTCATGTCACGCTCCAACAACTGAAAGTATCACCTGATTTCGATCAGGTCTCGGCTCAAGGTCTCGTGAACCAGAGGATCAAAAACGGCAAACGGATCTTTCCTGTGGCCTATGCACTCGAGATGAACATTGACGCACGGTTTTCTGTCGCAGGAGAGGCTGCACAGCGTCCCCCCGCCGCCATCCTTGACTTTGCATATGGTGTTGCCACTTACAACCAGTGGAAAAGTAGCTCTGTTCATGATGTGGTGGACAAGGATCACTTTGCAGCGCTTTCACTATCCGAGTGTCCGAGGTGACCTTGAAGGTGATGGTAACCCACTTTGTGAACAACGAAGACGGGGTGAGATTGACTCAAATAGAGATATGAATAGTTATACTAGGTCAGATGTGCATTAGAAATTGAGTGGTACCTGCACGAGGGAGAGGAGGGCCTGGTCATTGGTCGTCAGTCGAGCGACCGACCTGTCTGCGAATTCGACAACGAAACGCAGTCACCCGAAGAACACGTGACTTGATTGGTGGCGATGCAGCGTCCCCTTACATCCAACGACGATGAACGCGAAACTGACCCACCTCGCGACGCTCGCACAAAAGGACAAGACACCTGCTTACCTTTCACTCATATCAGAAACACTTTCCCGTCCAGATCAAACCTCTCTCACCGCCGATCTTCATGTCTTCATTGACGCCGTCGCCAACCCGGACGTCGTCGGTCTCGTCACGGGTAGGCAAGTTATCTCTGAGCTCGTCAAGAGCATTGGGTCTGGCGCTATCTCAGACCATGATATACGCAAACGTGTCGTTGAGGACGCGCTCGCCACTCTTCAACCTCGTATTGCTAGTTATGAGGAGCAGGTAGTGTACTCTGCACGAACCCCGTCAGATCCATCTCACGCACGCCCCAAGGTCAACTCCCTGCGATTTCAACTCGCAGATCTCTTGGAAGCGGAAGAAGCCTGGACCGAGGCTGCTCGTGTCCTCATGTCCGTTTCGCTCGACTCTGGGTCACGGTACGAGGAACGGGCCTTAGTGATGTCGTTCCCATATGCTGATCATGGTGTAGATCGTTGCCCGACGAAGTCAAGTTCCGCGTCTACGTCCGCATCGTCCGTCTCCTTTTGGAGGACGAGGACTCGGTGCAGGCAGAGACATACTACAATCGGGCAGCTTCCCTATCGAACTCTACCACCGATAAAGAGCTTCAGCTTCAATTCAAGCTATCCCAGGCACGCATCTCCGACTATGCGCGTAAATTCCTGGAAGCCGCCATGCGTTATCATGAGCTATCCTGGGCTGCAGAGATCGATGAAGAGGAACGCAAAGTGATTCTGCAAGTGTCCAGCGTCCGCCACGCACGCCGGATGCGCTGATCATTCTTGGACAGGTCTCATGCTGTGACGTGTGCCGTGCTGGCGCCCGCAGGTCCTAACCGTTCCAGGGTACTCGCATCCTTGTACCGCGATGAGAGGTCTGCCGAGTTGCCGACGTACAACATTCTTTCCAAGATGTTCCTCGACCGCATTCTCCGCCCGGCAGAGGTCCAGAGTTTTGAAGCGTCGCTGCGACCGCATCAGCTCGCCAAGATAGCTATTTCCAGCAATGACAGACTTGCTTCTACCGTCGACGAAGACGATCTCTTGGATCCCTCGACGAGCACGCGCAAGGGGCCGTCGACAGTCCTGGATCGTGCCGTAATGGAGCACAACGTCTTGGCCAGCTCCAAAATATACAACAACATTTCGTTCAGTGGGTTAGGAGCATTACTCGATTTGGCTCCTAGTGCCGCTGAGACTATGGCTCGGAAGATGATCGAACAGGGTCGGCTGAAGGGTTCGATCGATCAGGTGGATAGACTTATCTGGTTCGAAGGAGAGAAAGAAGACGACGACGCTCAGGGCAAGGCAGGAGGTCTGGGTGATGTTGAGCAAACCAGCGAAGCAACAGGAGCACCATTCACGAAACGATGGGACATGCAAATACGCACAACTGCGGCCAATGTAATATCTGCATCTCCGTTCCAGAGTGATGCTGACCCGAGAATAGGTGGAATCCATCGTGCAACATCTTGCAACGCAAGGTCTCATTCAAGCATCAGCATAAAGGTATATGCTCTGATGATGATGATGATGATGATGATGATGATGATTTGATCATCACCTGGTGATGAATACGTTCCGTGCGCTGTATTAAATAAGATGTGGTTGCATACTACTTTCTAATTTACGTCGCTTCTTGGCGCGCTCCCGTTTCGTCTCCAGCTCGTGCCACTCGCCCTCGAGTGATGATAGACTGGGGGAAAACTATCAGCGACTGCAGTGTTCAAGCGGACGATCCATACCCAACAGGGAGCTCAGGTGGCGGCAACTCGTCCTTGAAATACGGTGCCTCAAGGGCCTGCACAGCTGTAACTCGTTTTGCAGGATTAAACGTCAACAACTTTTCAGCCAAATCGAGGCCTGCAGGAGATAGCCACCTGTGACGATGTCAGCTTTCGAAAGACCCGAGATACAAACGCCGACTTTTGGAAAAGTTCCCTGAAATGGTCTTGTAGCACCTCCTTTGGCTTCACCAGCTCATACCAAGGCAGCTCAGTGATGCCAGGCCATCGCTCGGGAGTGGGCGTGCCAAAAATACGATAGATGACGTCGAGTTGATGAATCTCATCGTTGCCTTGGAATATGGGCTTCTTGGTAAATAGCTCAAGCATAATACACCTGCAAGGAGAATGAGTGAGGAAAAGGTCTTCACCAACAAGCTCGAATGACTCACCCAGCGCTCCACATGTCTACTTCTGGCCCGTATACTGTCGCACCGAAAAGAAGCTCAGGCGGCCTGTACCAAAGAGTAATCACGCGGTTGGTATAATCCATACGCCGTCGCTTCTGATAGAACCGAGCAAGCCCAAAATCAGCAAGCTTGAGTTCCCCCCTATTGTTGATCAGAATGTTAGATCCTTTGACGTCTCTGTGTATCACACCCTTGTGGTGCAAGTATGCAAGACCAGCGAGCATTTGGTTGCAAAGCGACTTGAGGTTTGCTTCAGAAAAGGAGAATTGCGTCTGGGAAAGGACACCAGTGAGATCGTGATCCATATACTCAAACACCATGAACACCGAGCCTGCGGATGCATGAGTAAGGTTCGCGCTCGTCAGTTGGATAAGCTTACCGTTGGACACCATCATCTCATACAAACGGACGATGTTTTGATGCCTCAGCGATTGGAGAAGTTTGATCTCCCGCATCGCAGTGACAGGAAAACCATCTCTCTCTGCTTCCATCCGTATCCTTTTCAGTGCAACGTGCACGTTGGAGATCGTGTTCCGGGCTTTATAAACCTTCCCAAAGGTTCCCTCACCGACTTGGCTAACGATCGCATATAGCTCCTTTCGAGAAGTTATACTTGGGGAGGATGTTCGCGTGACTGCTTCAGTTTCCACCTCAGATGGGCGAGGTTGTGGCACAGGTGTAACGAGATCACCATTAGCTTTCGGAGACACTGGCACCTTTGGGACATCATGGACGCTCGGTGAGGGTGGTTGGAGCTCCGCAAGGACTTCAACCGAGGGAATCCCCTCTTGCGGTGGAAATGCGGGATGGGAATGGAGGCGGGAATGCTCGTCCTGATCGACTACGACGTTTTCGTGCATACGTTTAGTTGGAATTTCCGGGCGTGCAGGAAGTTCATGGCGTTGAAGTGGAACTCCGCGGTGCTCTTGGTCGTCACCTGGGAAGAATTTCTTCACTGATGAACTAGCCGACCCAATAGGGAACCCGATGGGTTTGAAGACCATGGGTTTCGGGAATTTGGTCCTGGGAGGAGATTCTGTATCACGTCGTTGTGTCGTCGATGGCGTTATAATAATATCTTTGGGGAGGTGGTCAGATGGAGGAGGTATAATAGGAGGGGGCATTCGCTCGCTAGATCGAGGTCCCGACCCAGGGGAAACGGAAGCGGCATCCTGCTGAAATGTGAACTTCAAACTGGGTCGCAACCATGAATAACGTACAGCATGGTGCCCATTAGCAACCTTCTCGTTTCTTGTCACTTCAAATTCTTGGTTAAGAACAAAGTTGGGACGTTTCTGGAGGGTGGTCTTGGATATCGAAAGAGAGAATTCTCTGATAGAAGTGGCGGGCGGTAGTCGGTGTTTTGCCCTCGGTCGGTTCCCGGGACTTCGACTCGAGCTCCGGCTACGACTCGAGCTTCCTGTTGACACAGAGGAGACGCTTCTGCCCCGCGGAGGCACTCGAGCTACGTGGCTTCTCTGTGATGAAGGAGATCTCGTCCTGGGTACTCTCCTTGGCGGTGTGTGACTGCGGGGTCGTGCTGGACTGGAGTGGAGATCCGGCTGCGGCGAAAACGACCGCGACCGTGAGCGGCCCCTAGACGAATGATGCGAATACGCAGAGTCGGGAGTTCGTGAGCGTGACCTGGATAGAGAAAGTCGCTTGGCAGGACTGCGGACTGGCTTGGGAGGCAGAGGGTGGAATTCTCTTCTTTGCCAGCTAAAAGAAATATCAGAAGAGCATGGAGAAGACGCTATGAAGGAACATACTTGTTCAAACTGTCATTCTCGTTGCGCCGGTCACGATCCCATCGCCGGTCATGATTTCGGTCCTTGTCCCCTTGCTGGCGTTGCCGATTCTGAAAACTCTTCTTCCCTCTCATTTTTCCCCCGCCTCGACCACGTTGGTTGCGATGACCTTGGTCCGGACGGTAATGCCAACCAGGCCCGGGTTCCCAAGTTCGTTCCTCTTTGGATACATCTTCTTGGCTGTCTGGAGGGCGTCGGTTCTGATGTCGGTCGCGTTTGCGCGATTCCCAACCATTGTCAGTTTGCCACCGACGATTTCCTTGTTGGCGATGGTCTCTGTTTCGAGTGTTGTCCCAGCCCTTGCTTCGATCCTCGTCTGGCTCCCCTCTCCGCCAATCGGAGGACGGAGAAGCCCACTGCGGATCGTCGTGGTTGTCCAACGAGCCCCAGCCTTGAGACTCGTTGCGTTGAGTAGCCGAGTAGTTCTGAATGAACTCCCTCGAGGGCCGGTCCCTTCCACCGTTTGAAAAATCGGCATCATGAGAAAAACGGGATCTTCGTTGGTCCCCGTCTCTCGAATCGGCAACATCATAGCTATCTCTGGTGGCTCGATGGGGGCCGTCCGAGACATGAGGGTGAAAATGGTCCTGTGAGTCAGCATGGGATGAAGGGCCGTCTCTGCTCATGGTGTAGGTGGAGGTGGACCTAGAGGAGGATGGAAAGTACGTGTCTGTGTGTTGTTGGTATGTTTGAGGCCGAGAACGCCCGTAAGCGTCGGTCTGAGAATCGTCTGTGCGTGAGACTGCCATCTGAGCCAAAGTAGTGTCGTCGTCGATGTTGACATTTTTGCCCCGCTTACGCTTAAATCTGTTTTGAGTAGAGTGCATAAGAGTGGTGAGTCGATGGAGAAGGGTGTGGAAGGCAAAAAAGCGAAGCTAAAAAGGATTCCTCTTGTGGTCCCGTTCTTCTGCGGACAATGACAAACAAAGGCTCAAATCACAGACACTGGACGAACGGTGGACAGTACGACGAAGGGGACGAGGAGGAGGAAAGGATCAGCCCAATGGTTGGAGAACACCACGAAACACAACAGGACTTACATAACGACAAGTCCAGCAGAGATTTGCAAGCATACCAGCACTCAGTTTCAAGCCTTTCTAGCAGTCTCGGCCTGGTCCTGGTTGTGTGTGGGGGCCAACGAGGCTTTATGTGGTGGCGGGTGTCGTCGTCAAAGCGCAACAGACGCCCAAATACACTCACATCCTTCACAACACCAAACCCAGTCCCGCCAGCGTGGCCGAAAATCCTCAGCCAAAAGAAACGAACCAACTGGCGGGGCAGAGGTTGTCCGAGGGTGTGTGCGGCCCCCAACATTTATCTTAAAGAATTTCCCAGCCCCCTTGATGGTCGTGGCGCGACATGTGGTTTTGAGCTACCCATACAACAGTCATTGATTGATACAGTGTGCAAGCCGAGTCTCGGAATCCTCCTCCTCTCCATCCTCGGTACCCCCTAATATCCCCATAGGACCCTGATGCTGCATGATGAGTCGTACGAGTTGTAGATTGACAGAGTGGTTGAGGCCCCTTCGTGACGCACGCGCATTCCGCTTCATGATCGAGGATGCGTTCTGGTATTTGGAATGCGTCGCCAGACCGCGAGCAGGTGCAAACAACTGCGATATCGCCTTCAATACGCAATCGTCACATTCAGAGGACCTCACCTTGACTGTCGTATCGATACCACTGACAGCGACGAGCGGCAGAGTTGGATGGCCTTCGATGACGTTCACGACGCTACCATCTCCTTCCAAGACGTCGATCAATTCACTAGATGACTTTTTCCATATAAAAAAGTTGCCATCGTCTGAGCCAGAGGTGACATATTCGTCATAAGGGCCCAAAAAATTCACTGCAAATCAACGTCAGTCACCTATTGCACCATCTTGACTTTGCGAGTCACTTGCCATCTTTGACCGTCTCCACATTACAATGGCCTGCGAAGCGCATCCGTGGATAGATCACGGAAACATCGGCGTGCATGTCAGTTACACGTCTTCCACCGTCATCGCCCTCTAGCTCGTCTGCTTGCATGTCATCGTCATCGTCGAGGACGTCGTCGACATCCATATCCGCTTCTTCGTTTTCCTCAAGGATCCCCTGTGACTCACCATCCTCGCTGTTACGTGTCTCGGAATGTGCTTTGGTCACGTTCGGTGGCAGGACCGACAACTTCCTGTCCGTTGGACCTGGTTCATCCCGAGTGGAGTACAAGTACACTGCGTCTGAATTGAAAGCTGGGGCAAGTTATCATGACTAGAATGAGACTGATCATGTGTACTACTCACATAAAATAAGCTGCCGAAACATACCGTCAGCACAAATCTGCCTTCTATTCCCAACAGACGTACTTCGTGTCCGTTCCAGGCCGACATGCGTGCACCAGTGATATGCTCATACCCCTTTGGCTCTCCTGGCCCGCGAGAATACCTGGAAAAGCGTCGAACACACGTAGTTGCGTCATCGACAGAAGGGGACATTCCCCATTCCTCTTGCAGATGACGGCCTACGTGACGTCGATCAAAGAGGTGAGCCTTGAAAACAGGCATGTCAGGGTCATAATTTGCGATACGGCAAGAGCATTCACGAAGGGTGATTCACCGGCCACCACAAATTGATAAGGTGTCAGCGGAGAAAGGGCAATTGTTGAGAGTTCGTGTGGTAGCTTGACCAAGGGTGCAGGACACCCTCCCCTGCCACATGAATGCGGCGTTCGGAGGTCATGCTGGCGGACTTCCCCATCCTAGCGTTTGGATAAACCGATTTAGCGCGGGGCAAATCGCACCAGCGTAGGTACAAACTTCAGCTACCGTCAGGAAGAAATCAGGACTGTCCTCTGTAACGATGCGTTTCGTCCGCCTGGAGTGGCAACGCAGAACGCGAGTGCATGCTTGTCTGGTGGTGTACTTCATCTCACTGCCCGAGGGCGAACGACCAACCGACTCGCCCACGTCAAACACGCGGACCTGTTGGTCACCTGCAACAGTTGCACTGAGAGAGGCCGCATGAGTGTACAATTGGGAGCCACATGCAGAGGACAGACTATTCACATCCTGGTGGACGATGGTAACATGTGTGCATTGAATACATTCGCAGTGTGACCCGTGTCTATCACAGTCTGGCAAGCAAAGGGATAATCGTTTTGAGTGTCTGAAGCGCGATCCATTCGCCACACCCGTAACCTAACACGTCGTCAATCAGTGGACGGCGGGAACCACGACAGGTTTGAATACCGACTGTTGATCGTCACCGCTGCTAATGAGGAGTTCCCCGTTCTCTGACCAGCTCAAGGCGTTGACACATCTAGTTGTTCGGGATGCAAGTCAAACGCATACGGTGACGAAGATACGTGCTCACCCAGTGTGTCCATAATCATCACTACCGAGGACGTTCACTCTATCGAGACGCCGAGCCCACGCATTACTGGTGATTTGTCGCCTCCAGACCTGCAGTTTCGCTGTTGACAAGATGATCTCATGTGGGGACTTTGGTAGAGTCGACTGATGAAAGTCCAAATCCATTGTCAGTTATGAGCGAGTGATACGAGCATTCGTTAGTAGTTGCACGGCGTAAAGGATAAACATAGCCAGACTGTGATAATCAAGACTACGAGCTTATGAATAGGAGGGTCACATCAACCCACTATACGACAACCGACACATCACTCATGTGGAAGTGGCAAAGCCAACAGCATGTTTCTCCATGTCATAGACGGTAAAGTAGCGCCTAAGGAAGACATCGCCTGAAAAATCAATCAGTCGTGTTCTCGCGCAATGGGAGCAGAATTTTACCAATGATCCAAAGAGAGCCACCGGGCAGGTTGATATCCAGACCAGTGAACGAGGAGATGCATGTCCCCTGAACGTTGAGAACATAGTCGCTGCCACGCAGAGGGTACGGTTTGCCATCGAAGAAGAACGACAATTCTGGCAGCGAAGACACCTTGGAACAATCGACGGTATATTGCCCATTCCAAGAACGCTTGGCGCCGATCTGCATGTTCAGCATCTCCGCAACGTCAGTGGGAAGTGCGATCAAGGAAGTGCCTGCAACGTTGAGTGCGTTCGCCAGGACAAGGCCATAGCTGGGGCTCACCTGTATCAATGGCGGCACCAGTGTTCTCAAGCTCGAGTTCTTCACCCCCAAAGGAAATCTTTTCGAGCTCCACCTCCCAGTACGCCTTGCGACGGACGGGCACGTATGAAATCTTGCCCGTGTAAGCCGACTCGTCAATTCCACCAAATACGGCCTCGCCCCCGTCGTCTTCTGAAGAACCAATGCGGAAGGAGAATACGGGCTTGTCGAGAAGGCCTTGATCAATCATGTTGTAAAACGGTGGGACGATACCGTTGACTGAAATGGTGTCGTATCCGAGCCCCAAAATCCCATCAAATCTAGGAAAGGTCAACATCACGGGTCAGTTGAGCAGGAGCGAACAAGCTTACTTTCCAAAAGCAAAAGTAAGCCCTGGCTCTTGGGTGGCTTCGGCAAAATCTTGGTGACGGATAGAAAGGTCGCCAATGGTGAGTTTATCCTGCGAGACGAATCCCTCCATTGAACCAGTGCCGTACTGGATAGCAAAGTCCGTCCCATTGGCCTTGTACGAAGATGATGAATGTGACGCATACTTGCTATGCAGGAAACAAGCAATGGAGTAGCATTTGGAGCTGGGCACCCAAAGGTTGCTGGAACTACAATGGGGATTGGCTTAGTTGTCAAATACAAGCAGGAATGAGAAGGATAGTACCCAGTGTCAAGGATGACCTTGAATTTCTGAGGCGGGGTGCCAAGGCCGATCTCGGTATAATACTGGGCGTTCAAAAAGTCTGCAAGGAGGGTGAATGTAGTGTAGTTAAAAGAGGAGGAAATGCGTACTAGAGAGAGGAACATCATGTCCACCATTGAGCAAATCCTCCTGCGTCCAGAAGAGGTCATCCCCTTTGGGGCCGGGCTGGACCCTACGACCGGCACCGCCAGCACCAAGGAGCGGGAGTTGTTGAAAGGGAGTCTGTGCGCCATACTTCTCCGCAAGGTAGGCTGTCTCAAGAACATGTCCAGGGGTGACAGAGGGCAGTTTCTCGAGCTTGAGCTTGTGTACGCCAGCCGAGGCGAAGGGGAGGAGAAGGAGTGTAGCGAACGCAGAGAGGAACATGATGGTGGGCGCGTGAGCAACTGCGGCACAAAGTCAAACTGACCTTTAACGGTTAGCCGAATATGACTTCGGAAAATCCCGGATTCGTTCCAGGTCAGTTCGGTTCAAACGGTCGTCCTCGTCGTCGCCGACGACGACGACGACGATGACGAATGGCGGACTCACGACCATCGAACGTCTCATCCTCGCACAGGCTGTCTACGAGCATGGGGCAGACGCTTGGCAGTCGGTGTCCGACCTGCTCTCCAACCATCCCGCCCTCGCCCGTCCCAAAGTCTTTTCTCCCCAAGTTCGCATCCAGTTCATACCCAATCATGTATAGTTCACTCAATGTACTATCTAGTTCTGCCATCAAATCTACCTCCGTCTCATGAACGAAGCCTCTCTTGAATGGTAAGAAACCGCCACACACAACGTTGTCTCCTGCTCAACCGTCCCAGCTCAGAAGCGAACAATACTCCGCACGGTAAGCCACTCCACCATGTCTGCGTGCACTCTGACCCCTGCGACAGCCCCTGTTAATCTCAAACTTGCACAGCGTCACTACTCTGCACGCCTCCTTCATCTACGCGACCTCATTGCCGCAGAGGAGGCCAGGTTCAAGTAACTCCTCCTTTCTATCATCGTCTTGACACTCATTTATCCACTACCAGGGCCCTTGTCACCGAAATCGGCGAAATACGCAATGGCGCCTGGGACGACAAAATCAGAGCTAAACTCGTTGGCAATGTCAGCACGAACTCGAGTAACCTCCCAGCAAGTCCTCAGTTGCCTGTCGACCTTATCCCCGTAAGTGGTCGAGTGGTGCCACAGCCAGTCGATGCTTACATCTTTCTTCAGGAGCCGCAACAAAATACATTGGATGACCTCCCCTCTACCGACGACCAAGGACCATTAACGCAAATCCCTGAAGACGACCCCCAGACCTACATCGTCGATGATGAACACCCCCCTACTGTAATTCCTGACATACCTGTTGACACCCAGACCGTGGAAGTTATTCCTGTCGTACAAGATGTCATGCTTGAGCCTGCGCCGGTAGATATCGTCGAGGCTTTTGAGGATCCTACGACAGGCGTTATCTCCCAAGCAAGTCAAGTTCCCGAAAGTCTACAGATGGAGGTCGAGTCTACACCTCAGGAACCAGACTACAAAGCAAACGAGGAGACACTGCAACATGAAGGTATACATTTTCTCCGAGCACCATCCAGAGTACGTACTAACCCTCTCAAAGGTAAACGCAAGATTCCGGACTCGGACAACCTTGATGACAGTGCACGGGAAAAGAAGAGACTTCGGGACGACTCTACACCGCCAGACAATGACGAACAGGGTATGCGAACTCAGCTCTCGTCCCATCCCTTTGCTCATGCGTCCGTAGCTTGCGCTTCCCGGCAACGGAGCGCAGCGAACGGCGAACTTGCCCAACAAACACCACCCGCTGTCCCCAACAAACGCTTCCAAACTGTGATCGGAATGCTTCACAGCCAAATCTCACAACATCGCAACGGAAATATTTTTCACAACCCTATCAAAAATTCGGAAGCACCAGACTATCACGATATCATCAAGCGGCCAATGGACCTCAAGACCATCAAAGCGAGGGTCAAAGATGGTGTCATCTCAAACTCGCTCGAGTTCCAGAGAGACGTTTACCTCATGTTTGTGAATGCCATGATGTATAATCGTCCTGGAAGTGATATATTCCATATGGCCGAGGAGGTAAGCTTGTGGTGTCCAACGTTGCTGTCGCTCTTGGTTTGAGATGTTATCTTAAAGATGATGCTGGAGAGTGAAGAGCATATCAACACTTTTCGCCAAACCGAAGGATTTATACGAAGCACCCGTTCATAAATCTTATTTGTTCGAGTACAAGCTGTATTCAGCTTTAAGTTATGCGGGAATACATGTACAAGTGATAACAGTGCTATGACGCAGTCCAAGATTAGCAAGTACTGCATGTTTAGAACCAAGGGTGGTATGTCTCTAGCATCCTCATGAGTTGAACTGGATTCGTAGCGGTCGATATAAGGTTCGTGATCGTTTGCACGACCGGTGCGGTTGGAGGCGTTGTCACCAAGCTGAGCTGGTTTCCGGTCAGCCTTTTGTTTCTGCATCCACGAGTCACCCTTACCTGGTCACGCTCGAGTTTGCACGCCATGACTTCAGCACGTTTGACAACCACGTCAATGTTGTTGGCACAGTTCGTGCGGAAGGAAAGATCAAACGTCCATGGTTGACCCCTACCGTGCAGCCATGTCATGACTTCGTCACGGGCGAACAAGCAAAGCTGTTGCTCCAAGCCGAACTGTGTCTTCTAGTCAGTCAGGTCCGCAGACACCCGAGTGTGCACTTACATCAGGCTCCGTGAGGCAACGACCGATAGCCATGATGCTGGATGTCAAGACGCCTTCAATGAACAGTGGCCCTAAGAATCTTTGCATGTTTGGTGTGAACCGGAATGGAACCGCATCGCTCGATGCGAACACGGGGGCTTGACTGGAGACACCGGGAAGCATCTCGCTCATGGCTATCCTACCGGTTGAACGAGACAGATGGAATCGGGAGGGCAATCTGCTTGTAAGACAAAGGACGTATGTCATGAAACTAGTAGCGGCGATTTGCAGCGCAAATTGTTTACGCATTTTCCAGAGGTCCGCGGGGCTACCCATGGTGCTGACCATGTACTAGAAGCGATGCCGTTGGAACTGAGAAAATCATGAGTGGACCGGAAACGAACCTTTGTAAGGACATCATCTGGAACAAGTTTCGCCGCCACCTCATCCATAATATCCTTTCGGAGATTGAAGTATTCTGACTTGGTGGGCTTCGGGGAGTAAGAACACGACCAAGGATCATGTTTCGAACGAATACGTACAGATCTTTGGTTTGCCTGCTTGAATTCTGACAGAACGCTCTTCGCCTTCTCTCCAGAAATAAGAATAGGATCCTCGCGTGTAATTCCGGTTTCTTCACAATGGCGATCATAGATATCGCCCAATGTCACGTAAGACGAGTCATTCTGAAGTAAGCGAAGATTGGGGCTGCAAGATATGGCGGCTGGTATGTGGAAATTAAGGTTCCGCTTGCGTGACTCCTTTTTGCGCTCGAGTGCCCTGTAAAAATGTTTCTCGTGACGGTTCAAAATAAAATAACGAATGTACACACCCATTGAATACGCGGAACACCTGCATGACCCGCTCTTCTCGCCGACAATGGCGGCCAGAGGGAAGCTGCACAGAGAACGAAGTTCTAGAATGGTCAGTGCCGTGGATGGTGAACCTCTTCCAACAGTAACCGTGGGATCGACAGTTCTCGAATTTGGGACCAAATCTTTGAATGTGAATAAAATTCTGGTTGCTATCCTTGTCCTTACGGACGTTGAGCAATTGCTGGAGCTCGGCCATGTGAACCGCTCACCTCTGTATATTGCCCAGGAACTTCAATGTCGTCGAATTTGCCATATTGGAACTCAGTCAAGTAGTGACTCAAGAGGTCTAGAGACTGGATACGAGGCCTTGAGTCGAGGTATTTTTCTTGCCGATCTCGCCAACGTTGGAGTCGATGGATATATTCATAATGAGTCGGCTTGCTTCTCAAGAAATCATCCTCATACTCTTTCTGTGCGCGCAAACACATCAGAGGCGGTGGATTTGGATCCTGGAAAGAACGCACCCTTGCAGGTCCAGACAAGTTGGCCGCCATCCTCGTCAAGTTGTTGATTGTGTGTGGCGCAAGTTGTCCATCGTCCTCAGGCGAATTCGTGCGCGCAACATAGTTCTTGATTGGATCAGAACAAGCACAGGCGAAAAGAAGCATGTCACCTACTTGAATGGCATCTTGGAGAAGCATACTTATGAACCGGTAAATCTCTTCTTCGGGAGGCGCCTTGAATCTCTGAAGTATCTGGTCGACCATGGTCTCCATACTCAAGATGAGCAGTGGGAAAGCGGTCTTCAGAATTTGCACAACTTCATCGATATATTCCCATCCCTGACGGACGGGATGAATGGGTTGGCCATCGGTAGTGGAGTGCTGAGCGGATGGTGTCGGGTTAGAACCAGAAGCATCCGCATGTGTGTTGCCAAGTTGGTTCCCGTTGACCTCGATGGCGCTGCCCTCCCGTTTGACAATTTCACTGGTGACTTCAGCAGTTGCGTCCTGCATAGCCATGTCGCTGTCTGCACGTTTGATACCGTTGACTGCAACTGTCTGGTTTGCCTGCATAGCTCGGGCGGCGGCAGCGGCGGCTTGCTTCTTGACGAAGACCATATCTTCTTTAGTCGTCCGCAGAGGGAAAAACAGTGCCTATTCACAGTTAGTTGTGAAAACACTGAGGAATTGCTGACGCTTACTTGGGGAAATAGCTTGGCCAAATTGAGAAGGATGTAGCGGGCTTGCTTCACTTCTCGCTGATTAATGGACAAACAGAGCTGAGGAATCAACGATATCCAATACCAGAACGCAGCCTCTCCCTTGTAGGTGTCGAATGCGCGAGAGATTGTGAAATTGCCGTCGTCGACAGAGAGCAACCAGAGGACACGAGTGAGCAGCGGCCGACTCTTGCCGCTCTTATACAGTCCTGCGGCTTGGAGATAACAGCTGACCGCATTGGCGGCATAAGACATATCGGTGGGTACCTCCTTGAACATTTTGTCATTGTGACGACCCCACTCTGCCCATGCTTTTGCTTGCGACATGTCCATCTGTACAGCTTGCCCAAATGCCGGATTGGCATCATCGGAACGCCCACTCCTTGCATGGAACATCCCCTTCAACGTGAAAAACTCCGCCTTCTGCGCACTGGAGAAGTACATCAGATTCGTATTGTTGATCACATCTAATCCAGCCTGTAGGTCATTCGGTTTATGGTAGTGACAACGTGCTTGCTCCCGAAGTTTGAGGAAGGCTTCGGATATCTCGATATTGGGAAGTGTGTATATTTTGTTCAAGGAACTGAAACAAACGTCCAGCAAGTCGTGCTTTCTGGCGACGTGAGCGAAGCGATTGATAATCCAGGCAGTTTCGTGGTAGCCACGGTACCCGGCGGTGTTGACGTTAGTGGAGGCAGCGTTGCCATTTTGGTTGTTAGTAGAAATGAGAGGGATGTAAGCCTTGTTAATCGCGTTAAAAACATTCTGCCGCCACGCCACAAGGTCACTCCAGATGCTGATGTCGTCATGGAGGTTGGGTAGCCGTTCTCTCCATGCCTGAAGAACCATCTTTAAGTCGGACGACTTCTTCTCCAAGTTTTGGGCGTTCGTGGTAGAGAGCGAGCCAAAGATTTGAACTGCTTCTTGGAGCTCTACAAACTGCTGGAAGTGCTGTAGCAAAGGGACGTGGGCGGCCGAAAGATGGGGAGGCAGGCCGACCCATTTGCGGAGCGATAGTTGCATTGCATCCTCGAGGATCTTGATGAACTCGGTATTCTTGTCCAAGGCGGCTGGAAGTTTCAAGAGAGCGATGAATGCCTCAAACACACGTCGACGAGGAGTGGCAATATCAGGGAGCTGATTAATCTGTTCTTCTAGCATCTCCCGCTGTTCGGTCCAGTCTTTAGTTCTCCAAGCGCTTTCAAGTAAAAGTTCCTGGTTCCCTTCGTTCTTGGCCAGGTCGTGAAGTGTGTCCCATTGTTGGAGCTTCTCAGCTGCAAGCATCCAGTGGTCTTCCCAAAGAAAGTATTCCGTTTCAGCGAAAGCAATTAGACCCGACTTAGACCTAGTTTGCGCCAGCTCATACGAGGTTTCTGCCTGATCCCACATTCCATGTTGCTCATACGCAAGCCCGATGTTTGTTTCGAGGTGGAGGCAACGACGACGCCATAGCCCATAAAACATGTCTTCCTCTGCCAATTCCGCATACAGGTCGGCCAAGGAATCATAGACGGTATCGCGTAAACTGACGTCGTCGTCCCGGAGGTAATCGATAGAGTGTTCGAGGATTTCTAGGCCGACATGCCACGTGCCATATGTTTTGCAAAGGAATTTGACGAGGTGGGGTGGTAAAATCATAGGGGGATTGCAAACAAGGACACTGCTGAGCAGAGTCTGAATCACGTTCGGGCGTATCTCGGCTTGCTTGATGTGATAGTCCTTGCTCAAGAGATTGATCATGTGAAGAGTCATATCAGCCTGCTCCTTTCTGGAAAGACACTTCCAGGTAGCTGAGAAGGTAGAAATCCATATATCTTGTGCAGCTAGTGGATCGAGGAATGCGAGGCGTTGCATTGGCCGCACTATCGATGCAGCCTTGTGGCGAGTGGTGAGATATCCGACGCCGGGCTCGAGGGTGAATTTCCGCTCCGGGATGACGTGAGTCTCCACATCTACAGCGCCAAGAAGGAGATGGAGAGCGACAGGGATCCAATTGTGGTCAGCGAGTGGCTCCCAGCTCTGGACTGCAAAAATATAGGCGAGACGATTGAAAGGAGACCGAGGGATGCTAGCGTCTAGGAGGTCCATGAACCGCTCCCTAAGGCTTACATCTCTTGCGCGACACCCAAGCAAAAAGCATTGCTCGAGTCGAGACGTCAGGTCACTTCTCCGCAAGGATGGCTCGGTGTAGATGTCGTATATGAGTTGCAAATAGTCATGAAAGAGTGGACGAAAGAGCTGATCTTCACGGGAGTCGAAGCATGCCATTTTTTGCAACACGTTTAACTTATCTTTCATTGCGGGGTACGCTTCATTCTTGGCCAACGCCCATTCCCGCATAACGTCTAGCATATACCGACAGAGCGTGGGAGACTTGGACTTCTCCGCAAGAGCCGTGAACGCACCCAGGAAGGCCTTGCGCTGGTCCCCAAGATAGGGCAGTGTGGCTTTGCAAATCTCGGTGATCGACGTGATCAGTCGAACTCCATTCTCGAATCCACTCATATTACTCGAGTTTGGGGTCGAGTTGACGTGGTCCTTGGCAAGTTTGGTGAAGAGTCGCAATAGGGATGCAGAAAATGGTTGCACGCGCTCAGAGGACACTTGAATAACAGATTTCAACATAAGGAGGGTGCCGCGCAGCGCATTCGTGTTTGCCAAACCATCTTCGATTGCAGTGTACACGAAGCTGTGAAACTCGGACATTTCACCTGGTTTTTCGTCCTTGTCTGGAAGGGGGAAGAGTTGTAGCAAGCGTTCGAAAATGGGGTGCAAAGCATCATGAAGCCCTTGTTCATCTGTCACCAAGCCTTTGCGCACGAGAGATTGCAAGGTAGTAGCGTTCGCGGTGTACCAGTCGTCATCCTTGTCCGTGGCAACAACCTGCAAAACTTTAGCTGCACTAAGTGCCTGGTTAAGTTGGGGTTCTGAATCCAATTCAGTCTTCAGGTTGACGTCAGAATAGGATGGACATCATTACGCAAAATTTTACCTGTTCAAGGGCTCTCGAGAAATAATTCAATTTCACCGTCACGTCGGACCAGCCCGATGACGCAACCATTTGTCGCAATAAGGCCAAAGCTCGGGGGACAAGAACCGTCCTGACAGGGGGTTCCAAGGTCGCAGTAGCCAACCGAACAAGGAAGCTGACGACACTTTCCCGGAAAGCCAGGGGTGTAGTCCATGGAGTCACAGCCGACTGCGTTTCAGTGCTCTGAGGATTTTGTTCCCAGTCGAAGATGACCTGCGAGATATCGATGGACAGGATGCGGGACTCCCCCGAAGCAGTGCCAGAGAGGCCTAACTTGTTTAAGGAGTTAACCATGTGAGGGACGAATAATGCGCGGACCGGGTAGAACAGATGTGGTTGCCGAACTAGAAGCTGATAAATCATGATGATCTGTTGGAAGCCGTTGCCCTCTTCTGCAAGAAGTCTCCGAGTTGTCTTGGCCCATTGAGGATAACCTACATCTTCTGTTCCTGACCTGGGAAGGACGGGGGCCAGTATATCCAGTGCTTGCTTGATGAGCAGTTTTCCGTCGCTATGAGGAGGACGAAGCAAGCCAGTCCAAGCTCGAAGGATGAACTTTTGTGGGGTCTCAAACGCTTCAAAGAAACGAGCGGCTAGAAGGTATGCAGTTTGTTTGACGACTGCGTCATCGGAAGTAATGTAATGCCAAGCGCAACGAATAATATCCTTCTTCACGTCCTCCAACAATTCTGGGAAACGATGTACGAGGACCGTGGTCAAATGCAAAAGTTCGATCTTGAACATGTCGTCGGCCTCTACAAACGTGCTGTCGTCGATCATAGGCTGCCAAATACTTCTGTGCACAACAGCGATGATGTCTGCGTCAAGCAGGCCGGCTTTGTTCGGTTTGTCTGCCTGGACGAGAATGGTTGGGGTGACAATAAAGCGCAAGAAATAGGTCTTCGCCCCCCAAGATACAGACCGGTCATCGAACCACATAAGGAACCGAGCCAAGACGTTCCGTTGATAGTGCACATCCTGATTCAAGGCTACATGATGGTAAAGGAACTGTGTTGTCCGCGTCAGATCCATGGGCAGATGACGAGTGTAGATCGCAACGGTCTCGAACAACAAGTCGATCCTTGAAACTTTCTCAAGCACTTTGCGAAAAATTGACAGCGCAACGGATTGTCTATGGATAGATTCTACATCCGCTGGCTCAAGCTGTGACGGTTCTGATTTCCAGATCTCGATCACTGCGTCAATCGCGGGACCATTTTCAGGTATCCAAGCGGGCTGGAGCTCTGCAAGGTCATCCAGGAGCTGTAAACCGGGTAACAGCAAGGCTGACTCGCCACCCTTGAAGCAGAGGCCAATCAGGGATAGTGTCCTCGATGCCAGCTCTTTCTCCACGTTCGGAGAAAGCCTGGCCAGTAAAATGCTTCGGAATGTTCTGAGATGACGCGGGTGATGTAAACGGCGGAAAAAGAAGTCAAGAGCTTCTCCAGGATAACGATCGAGATACTTTCCTAGAGGTTCGGAGAATGGGCTCTGACCGGAAAACTGCATCTGTGCTTCCGTCTGAACAATAGCGTTGACGAGATTTTCCATAAATATATTGGCGGCGGAAGGGAGAAGATGGAAAATAGTTGCCAGGCGCACAAGCTTGGTGATACCTTCGTTTTCGGGAAGCGGAAGTCGGGAAGCAGCTTGGAGCATTTGAGGGTCTGCCACAATGCGAAAGTGATCGAGAAGTTTATGGCCAATCTCGACCTTGAAGTAGTTGATGAGCAATTCCAAAAGACGAGCCAAGCCCTCCAGTCCCGAGACCGAAAGCCGTTTTGGATCTGCGAGATTCATCAAGATGGGACGCAGACCAGTCTGCAAGAGTTCTTTTGGAAGGCGACTCTGATGAGTGAGGACCATTCGAAGCCCTTCATGTGCTACTTCCTTGACCTCTTGAGAGGGCGAGTAGAGCGACTTGAAATATACGCTCGTTACCCTATAATAGGTTAAATTATCGAACCAACCGCAGAAACCGATCATCACCTCTGACGCGTCTGATGTTGCTTGGCAAAAAAATCGGTCATCGGCATAGAAGCAGTTAATAGTTTAATACAGGCCACCCGAAGTTTGATCACTTCCAGCCCACCCTGGCGAATATTGACCCGCCCGATATTCAGGTCGTCCGCATCGGCCAGCGCAAGAGTTTCATGGAGTAGCCTGAGAAGCTCGTCGTTGAGCTCTGGAAGTGGTGGATCGAGGCTGATGCAAAATCGCACAGCGTCGATCATGCCGATCTGGATCGGGAACGATAGTGCGCGCAATGGTTTGGTATAGATGGCAGTAAGCATGCGATCCCGGTGGGGTAAAAGGAGATCGTGAGCGGATTTTCCAGTGAGCTCCACGAGTAACTCAATACATGTTTGAACCGCATGGCGGACTACGGGATTTGGGCTCGAGAGCTCCGAGAAGAAAATCCCGATAAGATGGACCAGCTTAGTTCGGGAGGCGATGGAGCCATCTGCAGATGCTTCAACGTCCACGCTTCCGACCCGCAGGACCCTCATCAAGACATCAACCACGTCACCGACATCGCGGGGAAGGTCGTACGGGAGATCTTTCAGAATATGCAAAAGAGTCCGAACGAAGTCAACCTCGCGGTCCTGGACCCACCTCACTCCAAATTCTGGAGTGGCGGTTAAAATTCGGATGCCACTGCATCCTGCGCTCTTCCGTACCCACGAGTCCTCCAGGCAGATGGCACTAAAACGACTGGCAATTTGATGGAGCATTGGCACTATGTCGAGAGGGGCAGCACCCTGGTCTCTGCCCAATGTGACCAGATCATTGATGAGAAGCGCAACCAAGTCTTGTCCCTGCCCGGCTTCCTCTTGCTTTTCGCGTGTCAGAACCCGTGGAAGAGCCTCGAGATAAGACGCGAGCAATGGGCTAGGATACCTTTTGAGGCCAATCTCCTTGGTGGCATTTTTGCGCATCTCCATCGCAAAGATGGCTTTTGAAAGGTCTCGAATATATTTTTCTGCATCATCCTTTAGCTCGGGGGTGTGGAATGCATCGAAAATAGCCTCGAGACATTTAACAAACACCGCGGCTTGGTTTTCGGTGTAAGAATTCTGTAGAAGGAAACAGTTTACGAGTGAACAATAAGGAAGACAAGGTCGAACCTCATACACGAGAAACGTGACGCATGTCTCGAGAAATGTGTAAGCATGCCCTCGATGAGGAGGTCCTGCTTTGGCCGTCGAACGAGCGGCAAGGTCAGCCATGGCACATAATTCCACCTTCCCGTTCGTTCCACCGAAAGACAATGTGACCTTTGCGGGGTCGGGGAAAGACTTGTATTCCAGCAATAGCTCTTTGCTTAATAAGCGCCGGTTTCGCCCACCAAGTTTTCCGAGGATGCGTATGGTCGTATGAGCATGGTGATGGTTTGCTGGGAGCGGCTTTAGATGGCTGTGAAGAGCTTCCATCAATTCGCGTAGAACGGTGCTAAGGGTGGGATCAAGGAAGTCTGGGGTCAGATTATCAATGCAGAGCTCGAGCGTTCGTAAGCCTTGTGACACTAGCTCTGGTGTTCCGCGCAAAGCAAGGGCAAGCGGGTGCATAAGATAGGAGAGGTGCGGAAGGAGATGAGTGAGCCGTAACGGGACAGTAAGACAGAGTTCTACTATCATGTCCCTGCTGTATCCGTCCGACGCAAGCAGTTGGCGGTTTAAGTTTTCTAGCATCTCGGGTAGTAGGGGAAGCACCTCCTTGTACAGGAGTTCGAATCGCCCGCCACCGCCGCCAATGGCGCGAAAGAGACCCCGGAGCAAGTGGAAGTAATTGGTTGGCTTGGTAGCTTTGGCAGCCAGAGGGAAACAATCCATGATTAACTTCGCCAGATGAGACGCTAGTATCGGCTCGTTGGGGGTAGGAAATCCTGTCACGCCTGTAACAGCGTTGAAAGCCATTTTGAAAAGTCGAATAGTCACTACGGCTGTCTGATCATCATATTCGCCAAGAAGGGGTAAACGGTCAATCAAAAAACGGAGTACAATGGCAAGTAGCGTGGGAGAGACAGGCTCTCGGGTGAATAGCACTTGGGAAATGTGGAGGAGAGCAGGTCGCTTTTGCGCAGCTTGAAAGAACAGCTCGACCTTGTGCGTCCATACCTCTTGAAAAACGTGTAAATTGACTTCCAGAAGTACGGAGCTAAACCAATCCATCACTTCCGTTGCTTCCTTGGGCTCCGCGTCGAACAACGCCATACATTTGACGCAACTGGTGAACAGACGAAATACGATCGTACCATCAGGAATCGACGCTTCACATTTCTTCAGGCCAACAAGGCACACTCGAAACCCGTGCAAAAGGGTGCGAAAGAGTAGTCGGCATTCTATAGCACGATAAGCTTTGCTTGTTTGATCAGCCCAGTCACGCACCATGAATCACTTCCTCAGGCTTCTCGACTGCACAAACGGCAGCAGCCACAGGACGCGCTCTCTCAATTTGCAGAATTGGAGAAGGCGCTTCATCACCAACTTTTACTCTTTCCAGGCGTTCAAACGCATCGTCAAGTACATTCGTCATTGCATCCACTCTGTCCACACAAGTCTCAAACATGGCACCAAGGATACGGGCCGCACCCTGAGGGGTGTCTTTGGTAGTAATGTTCTCGATGAGACCAAACATCATCTTTGCGAACAGTGTATGGAGATTGTTCGCAAGATAAGGATTGTGGATGAGAGTGGAATAAAGTGTCGAAACCCGTGCAAGTTGATCGGCTGAGAGCTCCGTTCGTATATGATGAACGAGATCAGCAATAGCAGCATACGCTGACGGACTGAAAGAATATGTTAGTAGTCTGTAGCTACCAAAAACCACCTCATACCGAAGAGTCTCTTGGCTACCTATACCGCTTCCAAGTAAAATCTTCTCGTTGAAAAGCTTGTCGATCTGTGGGAGAAGTGCCTTGCGATGAGGTGTCCCTATGAGGTGTCGCAAGACGACCATGAGATCCTAGAATAACTGATTCAGGTCTCGCCTGAGGCTCGCAACGGACTGCGCACCTTGCGAGCTTGAATACCGTTGGCGGGAAGATCTTGCAAAAGACGGAGAGCAGAGAGAATGAGGCGCTCCCCAAATGAATCGAACTGTTCCCCAAAACCGCGGATTATGTAGGCCACATATGAAACCATCTATGGAAATTGAGAAGGATGCCTAACAGTCATGCGTATACCGACCTTAATTTGTGCTGTAATGAAATCCGCATACGTTTGTGGATTTTTGATAGTCGGAGCCATACCGGCCCAATACATGCCCATTGCCTCGTAATCTTCGCGTGCTTTGCGCTGGGCAGGAGACTCGAGAGCCAAAACTTCGAAATTGAGACTCAAGGTTGTCTGTATCATGGTGACCACCATTGCTCGATGACTCTGAGAAAATGTGACGACGACCATGCCCATCTCTGCCAAGACCTTGAAGCTGCGAATGCTGGGCATAACAATGTTGGCATCCAAAACAACGGAGTCCTCGGTCAGTGTCTCCTGCACCAGACCACCTATGTTATGAAAGACCTCTTGGAGGATAGACATAAATTCCGAGACAAGATCCTCGGTGAGAGCTCTGAACGAGCGAAGTAAATCGATTATGATCTTGCAAGAAGTTACACCATTCTCTTCGTTGTCATTCCGGAGTGTATGGAGCATTCCGCTTAGAAGTGGAAGTGAAAGAGGTCGAATTGGATCGTTATATGGGATGCGATGGAGGACCTCTAGAAGAACGCGCCGAAACTGGTATTCGAGGGAGTCCTTATGATAGGCAGCCTCCCCGGAGCGAAGGATTTCGAGAAGAACGGGGATCATTTGAGGGAATACGCGTGCCGAATCTGTATCCCTAACGGTGTCAATCATTTCCCTGAGTTCGCATGCCACTGTATGTTTGGTTTTGAGGTCTAGCCATAGTGTTGAATAGATGCCATGCGGAGGAATAAGACACTTGCCTATACCAGGATCTGCAATCCGGGCAGCACGCAGCTCCAGGTCCGAAGCTGTACCGAGCTGCGGTATGTTGTCCATGATGTGGGGGATCAAGCTTCAAGGTGCATTCACTTGCCACTGACCCCGAAAGCTTGTTTGCGCCCGTGTTTGGCTCAAATTCACGTGAATTTCACGTGACCAACTTGAGTAGGTTATGCTAATACTTACTACCCTAAGTATTCCAATCGAAGAGTTGAAGGAACAAGTTAGGCCACTAAAAAGTTAGCAAAGGATCGAGCAGATCAGTGGATTGCTGATAATTCGCTGCGGAATTTTTGGTTAAGTTGGGTTGAATCAGCTTGGTAGCACAGCGTCTTTGGTGATGTTTACCGGCCTGTAGTCGCATCTTGTCCTCCTCCAAGAAATGGCTTCCAGCGAGCTCCTCAAACAGATCCAGGCTGGGAAGAGGCTTAAAAAGGCAGAGACAAATGATCGCAGTGCACCAGCAATCAGCTCCAAGCCTAGTAGCGGCAGTGCTGGTGGTAGTCTACGAGCACCATCATCTGCACCGGTGCTTCCATCTGGTGGTGGCCCTCCCCAGTTAGGAGCGCTCTTTGCAGCTGGGGTTCCCAAGTTGAAACCCGCTGGACAGAGTAATCTAGGTTTGATCTCTTGTCATCACTAATTGTGTGCATTTCGTCTTACAAACTCCTCAGCGAAACCCCCGACGCTCGGTAAACCACCGGCGGTGCCAGGCCGCGCTCCCCCTTCGCCTGCTCCGAATGCGCCACCCCCGCCTTCTAGGGCGACTCCCCCAAAGTCATCGACACCAGCACCGCCCCCACCCCCACCTGCACCACCAAGGGCAGCGCCGGTGCTGCCTTCTCGAGCCCCCGCGATTCCAGCACGAACACCTCCGCCACCTACACGCGTTCCCTCTCCTCCAGTAGCAACGCATGCTCCTCGTCGGCCCCCACCTCCGCCAAGGACTGCATCACCACCCGTTCTGTCACAAGCGCACCCTCCACCTCCCGCTCGTCCCCCTCCGCCTGTGACCGTCCGCAGCGCATCCCCAATGGGCGCATCATCTTTCGTTACTAGAGTTGCGCCGCCCCCACCCGTGCGCTCCAGCCCCGCTCTTCCTGCTCGCAAAGCCCCTCCTCCTCCTCCTGCCAGACCTGTGTCTATTGCCGGTTCCACGCCATCGCGAGCAATGCCTCCACCCCCGACTCGGAAGGCACCCATCGTAGATGGGCCACCTACTCTCCCCGCGCACGTGAGAGCACTATCCGAAGCCGAGTCGCCTGCATCCCCGCCTCCTGCGTCACCTGCCCGAATGCACGTCGCTGTGCCTCCTCCACGACCACGAGTAGCTTCCGGTCCTCTGCATTCCGACGCCCCGCCACGACCGTCTGTAACATTGCCAAGCCGCCAGGTGAATGGTACGAGACCGTCTGTACCAACACGGAAGAGTGAGCTTGTTTGACTGACGGTCTTGCGCCACTAACCAGTCGACTCTTGTAGTTCCATCGCCACCTCCGGATGCTGGGACTCATCGATTCCCTATTTCGGACTTTCCGCCGCCGCGACACTTTGTCCCCGAGGTGAAACACTATGGAGGAGGTCGGCAACGTGGCTCGGATTTTAATCTTTCAAACGTCTAACTAGTACATACATTGATTACTTAGTGTAGTGATCGAGTAATGTTATTGGATAGCCGAGGACCTGACACGTATGCCCATTCCGTCTATAAAAGGCCCGTGTCATATTGCTCTTTGGTTTCCCCACTCGACTCTCTCCACGATGCGTCTCTCTTCTTTTGTCTCAGCGGCCTCTGCGGTCGCTTTGGCGTCTCTTGTCGCTGCAGACGCCGACGCCGAGAAAGTCTCAGATGTCTTTGACGTCACTCTGGAGACGTTTGAGTCCATTGTCCACCCAGAGTCACTCATCCTCGTCGAGTTCTTTGCTCCATGGTATGTCCAGCGCTAAACGTCTATTCGCCAGCACTTACACGCGAAACACAGGTGTGGACACTGCAAAGCATTGGCGCCCCATTATGAGGAGGCGGCCACGACTTTGAAAGAGAACGACATCAAGCTTGCCAAGGTAGACTGCGTCGACCAAGCCGACCTCTGCCAGGCCCATGGCGTACAGGGCTACCCGTATGTTACCGTCTCTGTTCACGCTTGCCCGCCGAGTATCGACATTTGACTAGGACCCTCAAAATCTTCCGTAGTGGCGAGCCGACCGACTATACTGGTCCCCGCAAGGCAGACGGCATTGTGAGCTACATGATCAAGTGTGTACTTCGTGTCACCTCGTCGACGATGGTTAACGTGTGTCTAGACAATCGTTGCCCGCAGTCTCCCCTGTTACTGTCGCCAACCTCACCGAATTCCAAACTGCCGACAAGATCGTCGCCATTGTATTCCTTGCCTCCTCAATAGATGTACCTGCACCTGAATTTAGCGCAACTGCTCAAAAACTCCGTGACAATTATCTTTTTGGTCTTTCTACAGACCCGGAGGCTATTACTGCTGCAGGCGTTTCCCCCCCTGCCATTGTCGTGTACCGCGACTTTGACGAGCACAAGACTGAATATCCTTACCCCGTCCTATCTGCAACCGCCCAGGATGTCGAGGACTGGCTCCAAGAACTCTCCGTTCCCATTTTCGGCGAACTCAACGGCGACACGTATGCCGTCTACGCCACTAGTGCCAAGCCTCTGGCCTACCTCTTCATCGACCCCACAGATGAGAAGAACCAGAGCTACATCGAGACACTCAAGCCTGTTGCGGCCCTCTACCGGGGTAAGGTCAACTTTGTCTGGATTGATGCGATCAAGTTTGGCGATCACGCCAAGGCTTTGAACCTCGTCGAGCCCCAGTGGCCTAGCTTTGTTATTCAGGATCTCCAGAAACAACTCAAGTATCCTTACGACCAAGATAAGGATGTTGAGCCTGAAGCTATTTCAGCGTTGGTTGCTGACTATCTCGAGGGCAAATTAGTTCCCAAGTTGAAGAGCCAGCCGATCCCTGAGGCCCAAGACGAGAGCGTGTTCACCCTTGTCGGTCAGCAATTCGAAGAAGTTGTATTTGATGATTCAAAAGATGTTTTCGTCGAATTTTACGCCACATGGTATGTCGTACTTGGTTTACGTGGATGACGTTGTCTCAGGCTTAAAAGGTGCGGTCACTGCAAGCGCTTGAAGCCCATTTGGGATTCCCTCGGTGATCACTTTGCCAACGTCAAGGACCAGATTGTCATGTGAGAGATCAGTGACCTTATTTCACGGTCGAACTCATATTTTCTCAGTGCCAAGCTTGAAGCACAGGAAAATGATCTTCCGGCGTCTGTTCCGTTCCGTATCAGCGGGTTCCCGACACTCAAGTTCAAGCCGGCTGGTTCACGCGAATTCATTGACTACGACGGTGACCGCGCATTGGAGAGTCTGATTGCTTTCGTTGAAGAACACGCAAAGAATGACTTGAAGCCCAAGTCGGTACCTGTTGATGCGCAAGTGGTTTTCGAAACACCCAAGGATGCTCGTGATGAGCTGTGATGTGACGGCGGTGGTAAAGTAGAGGATTGGGACATGGACGTCTCTAATTTGAATCGTATATATGATTTGGGAACTTAATGCCCGATGACAATAAGAAAACCACTACAGCTTGACCTCCTTAAGGCCATGCCTCCAAAATGTGAAATATGCTCGAGGGACGGTAAGTAGGGAATGAAAGAGTACGGCAAACAAATCTTACGTGTTTCGCCGTCCTCCTGGTGGTATGATAAGCAAGCGGTCAAGAAGCTAACGAAGAGCTTACGCGATAGTTAAGTAGTGCAACCATGCCATCTGCGTTCATACCTTCACCAGTGTACTAGGGGACATTTGAGTAGAGACCACAGAGGAAGGTAGAACTCACGAAGTCATAGTCCTTGAAGTTCGCCACTACCTTTTTTGCATACGTCTGTGCACCCTTTTCAAATGCCTCAACCTTCTCTGGCTCGAGCTTTTGCAAGTGTGCCTTGACCGCCTTCATATATTCCTATGGAGGACAATGGGTTACCATGGAAGGAAGGCGGGGAGGAGGTACCTTGAGATGCGTAAGATAGGATTTCTTGTCGTAGCTAGTTTTCTCGAGGCGGAACGAGTGGACGACATTGTTGACTGAACGGGCACCTTCCACTTCGAGGGCTTCAGCTTGTTCCTCGGCGGAAGGGTTGGCGCCTTTGCGGATGTGAGAAGGGGAATATGAAAAAGAGATTTACGTGCCAATATTAACGTCGGCGCCGGGCTTGATCACGATAGTTTGGCAGTCGACCTCGTAGACGATGTCATCGACGAGCTTGCTGATGCGATGTGAGTGGAAGGAAGCGGTGGGATAGAGAGACGTACATGGGGAAGGCATCAGAGAACATCTCGTCTCCGCTGATGACATCTGCGTAGAGCAACATGGTGAAGGACGAAGAAGAAGAGAGAAAAGACAGATCGATACGATATCTAATCTCACTCTGGGGGTCTCACGCACTCCCAGGGGTCTTGCCCATTCTCTGCGATGGACTACCAGCCCGTCCAGCTGCAGCGGGGGCCAACGCGACGCAGCGGCGAGTCTCGCTACTGGCGCCAGTTCAGGCGGCCCGTATTCGTCAAGGAATACGCACCAGTCACAGCCGTTCACTTTGCACCCCAGAGACCCCACAGATACGCGGTCACCGCCGCCGCGCGGGTGCAGATATACGCACCACGCACACAAAAGGTAGTAAAGACTATCGCCAGATTCAACGACGTCGCACGCAGCGGTCATCTCCGCCACGACGGGAAACTCCTTGTAGCCGGCGATGACACTGGCCTTGTCCAGGTCAGTCTCACCCGACACCTGCCTCTTCCGCTCACCCTCCCTAGTAGATATTCGACGTCAGTTCGCGCGCTATCCTCCGCACCTTTGATTCCCACAAACAGCCCGTTCATGTCACCAAATTCTCCGCCCTCTCCCCTACCCATGTGCTTTCTTGCTCCGACGATACCACTGTCAGACTCTGGGATATCCCCTCCCAGTCCGAAATCGTAGCGTTCACGGCTCATTCAGACTACGTCCGCTCTGGACAAGTATCCCCATCAAGCCCCCATCTCATTCTGACCGGCTCGTATGACGCATCCATGAGGTTATTCGACTCTCGTACCGGACAGTGTGAGCTCCTCATGGGTTCCTCCTCCCCAGGCGCTTCTCCTGTAGAACAAGTCCTCATGCTTCCTTCCGGTACCCTCGCACTCTCCGCCGCAGGTCCAATTCTGCGCATCTGGGACATAAATGCAGGCGGTCACTGTATTCGTGCACTCTCCAACCACCAAAAGACTATCACTTCCCTCGCTTTTGATCCCAACGTCACTCGTCTCCTCACCGGGAGCCTCGATCAGATGGTAAAAGTGTATGATATCTCCTCTTACAAGGTCGTACACACGATGCGTTATCCTGCGCCTGTGCTCTCCCTCGCTATCTCGGTGAGTAGCATGCGTTCCCTCCTTTGACCCCACTCATCCTACTCATAGCCTGACTCGACACATATCGCCGCTGGAATGTCAGATGGTACCCTCTCCGTTCGACAACGTCAGAAAAAGGCGTCAGAAGGGCGCTCGGACTCGGCCACCGCATTGACGTCCGGCACCTACGAAACATTTTTGGGAGGTACTCTCCCGTCACTTGGTCAAGGTCGCGTCAAAGCCAAAATCAAATCAAAACCCATTGGTGATGCCGATGAGCTCAGAATCGAGAGTAGACGCGCACCCCGTCTAAGGGAATATGACCGCTTACTCAAATCATTCAAGTATTCCGCTGCCTTGGACGCCGTCCTCCGAAAGGTGCGCTCTTTAATTTGTGTATCTGCTCAGGCTATCTTACTCTCCTCGAGAACGTTCCACCATTGATAACGTTTTCATTGATACAGGAGCTCATCCACCGTGATGGCCTCCGTAGTGCGCTCTCCGGTCGGGACGATGTTCTGTTGGAACCAGTGTTACGTCTCCTCGTCAAGCATGTCGCTGATCCCCGCTTTGGTGAAATGGTATGCGATATAGCCATATTGCTCATAGGTCAGTTTCATCTATGTTGTATTAGCGCCACGGTAATAGGTCTTTCAAGATATGTACGCTCCCGTCCTAGGCCAATCTCCTCTCGTCGACACACTATTCCTTCGTCTACGGAAAAAGGTCATCGCAGAGATTCGCTTCCAGAAAGAGCTAATGAAAACAAAGGGTACATTAGAAATGGTGTTTTCCTCTGCTGCCCTGGTTCCCCTGTCAGCTCCACCACAAGATGCATAACTAGATCGCACTGATAGGCTCCCTTCCTTCACGAGCATCCAGCAAGGAAAGCGATCAGATTCTCAAGGATCATCTTCTGCGTCATTGCTGTTTGAATTTTGTCGCTGCTCTGACTCTCGTCCGAGGCATCCACGTCAATGTTGTCGTGGTATACTTTTAATGTTTGGACGATGTCCTTGAGCGAAAAGTCTCGCCTTTCCAGCATTTGTGTGATGTGCGCGCGAACCTACAAACGGTCAGAGAAGGAACTCGAATGGTCTGGTGACTTACGCCATCGTCTTCCATCGCAATCCAAGCCAAGATGTAGTCCAAGGTCTGCAGAGTGAACAGTCCGCCATCTAGACGACGCAAATAGAATAAGTCTTCGTCTTCTGGATTAGCTGCACCATCCTCAGCCAGCAGTTCCTGCGAGGGACCGTTTATATCGACATGATCATTTTTAGTAGTCCGAACTAATCGTACCTTTTTCTCCGTTTCGATCTCTGTATCGACGGCTTTCAGCCGGCTGAGTGCCCCTCCTCGTATTTCCAAAAGTTTGTCTACCTTTGCATAATCATTTTCAACGAATTTTGTCAACAAGCGCGTTCGATCTGTCGAGTCGGAAGCGAGACTCGATAGCAACGAGGAGATTATTCCTAGAATATGGGAAATGTCCTCTGAGGCCGGCGCCGTCACTTTTTGCTTTTTGGATACCTATACGATCGGGATAAATAAAAAATTGATATCACCAGTTCCAGTTAAACCTTGCCCATGAGTGCCGAAAACAACGTTTTCAGCCCCAGCGCTTCAATAAAGTTGGAACATAACTCCGAGCCCGCTGGTCCCGACATGGCATAATCCAGCGTCTTTATTGACCGAGATTTTGACTGGCGTTTATCCCTGAACGACTGTCAGTAAGAGGATAAAGACACAACGGTCATATCACCAACTTCATCAGCAACAACATGAGATCTACGCCTTCGCTAGCCAAGAAGAGTGACTTGATCTCAGGTTCTGCCAACGCCGAGCACAAGGCATCAAACAGATTCTCCATAAACTCTGTTTCGTCCGCATCCACGGGATCACGATACCGAAATTGCTGGTCACCAAGTGAGACTTGCACGGATCCTCAACTTGAGTGTCGCTCACAGAAAGCACTTTGAGGATAGCCTCGACGCCGTCGTTTTTACCGAGTTCTTGTCTGTTGGCAACACTGTCTTGAAGCAGGATCGAAAGCAACTCTGCAGCATAACTCCGATTGTCATCGTGGGTCCTTGATTGGATACGTTCTAACAGCCAACTCATGATTTTCGTCTTCGACACGAGTGGCACTGATAGGTCGGGGTTGAAACCCAACACGTTTTCAAATACACCTGTACTTGAGTTTTTAGCACTTTGCCGTGCCGCAGACCGAGATTCTCACCGAAAATGTGAAAGACGCCTTGTCTGTCCGATTCCTCTTCCTCGTTTAGTCGAGAGAGATTATCTACGAGTAACTCGGGTACCGAGTTTTCTACCTGAAAGAGTCGTGTCATTGCGTGAAAAGTTGGCAAGGAATATGAATCACCAATGCCTCGATAAGCATCTTCAGGGCGGGTTGGTTTTGTTCTTGTTCAGACTCATCCCCCTCATCGCCAACGTCCTCATCAGTCAGTTCGTGGAATACTTCAACTGCATCAATCACTATGTCAACGTTCTCGTGACTGAGCAACTCAACCAACAGAGACACAATCCCAGCACGGATCATCTCCGGATATGCCAGGGCTGGGGTTTGTGCCAGAGGTAGCAATGACTTAATCGAACTATCAAGGTCCGCTTCTGAGTCGATGAACCTACTCGAGGAAGTGAATTCTACACGACGGGTCACACGCACGAAGCTCACTTAGAGGGGTCATTCGGATGCTTTGACCGCTGATCCTGGTTCTTGTTCACTGCGCGCTCCAACCGCAAGAGCGTCCGTCGAACGCCGGTAATCGTGACTTCTTCAGCCTAAAAACAAGAGCCCGGTCATGACCAGCTAAACGCAAAGACCGAACGCACGTCATTGGACACTCCTTGTCTCTCCGCCTTCTCAAACACGCTCAGAATCTCTTTTTGTTCACGCGTGAGCCCGCCACCATAAAACCGCCCTTCCTCGTCCTCCTCTGCATAATAATCCGCATCCCCACCGGGCGCAAATGACGCGTCGACCTCGTCGTCGTCGGGAACGTCTTCCACTGTAGGGCGTCTTGCGCTCGAAGGGGTAGGTTCCTCCTGTGTGGTTGGCTCGGATATTGAAGTATGGGGACGGGTGGATTCGTCCAACCTCATTTTCTTCAGCATTTCTGGGGTTGGGTTGTCTGGCATCCTACGCTTGGAGCTCGCAGGAAGCTTGGGCACCTGATACACGACCCGCACATGAGCGCAGAAACATAGATGATGTCAGAGTACTGGCCTTGAATAATTTATCAACGTCCATGTTGCAATGAGGAGGTCGGACGTCGGTGGATGTACTTAGTAGTAAACGCAAACGCAGTTACATAGAGTACTTACTTGACTTACAACACAAGATTTGTGAAATTATTATAATCCCCCATGAACGAGACGAATGATTATTTTCTCTACACTCGTACGATATAGTGATATTATGGGCAGCCAAAGTTGTATGGAGAGTATATAGGAATATGGCGACAGCATCAACTTGTATCAGCACGAACGATGACCTAGAATTCCTTCAAGTCTTTCAAACTCCGATCCAACTCTTTCTTCCGTCGTCCACCATCTCTGGCACATTACAGGCGATCGCCGAATACCCCAGTTTGCGCTCCCTCCATCTACGACGTTCTCTTTGACCGGCGCAGGTGCTCATCGGACAGCCGTTTGATATCGTGAAAGTGGTCAGTACACGCACGGAGAGCGTACATTTGAGCTTCATATCGCTACTTGCAGCGCATGCATACGTTGGCCAAGGGCACCCACAACGGCATGTTGCATTGTGCAGGCGGGATCCTCAAGCACGAGGGACCGCTGGCGTTTTACAAGGTATGTCCAGCATACACGCGTCAAGGAAGTCTCTGACGACCTGGCAGGGCACGCTCACACCGCTGCTGGGCATCGGACTCTGCGTGCCCATAGAGTTTGGTGCTTTGGAGTACACAAAGAGGGTGTTTGCAGAACAAAACCTGGCTCGTGGAACAGGGGGCCAAGGGGGTGAAATACTGGGAGCAGGTCAACTGCTTACAGCGGCTGTCGCCGCCGGAGTTGCGAACGGCTTCGTCTCCGGACCCGTCGAACACATCAGGATCCGTACGTGTTTCGGATCATCATTTTACACCTCTCACGCGACGGCGCAGGACTGCAGACACAATCCAACACCAACCCACTCTACAACGGCCCCTTTGACGCGATCAAGAAGATATACTCTCAACATGGTATTCGCGGGATCTTCAAGGGTCGATATGTGACCTTCCTTCGTGAAGCCACCAGCTACGGAATTTATTTCATGGTGTACGAAAAACTAGTTCAGCACGAAATGGCGCAAAAGCGTATCCGCCGTGAACAGATCGGCCCTCTCAATGCCGTCCTCTATGGCGCAACCGCTGGGTATGCGGTGAGGCTTCCGTTGACGGTCCTTTTGTTTGCCTCTGCTCAATATCTTTTTTTCGCAGCTGTGGGCGGTCATATACCCCACGATCAACTCGAGTTCAATGTGGTATCCACATACCACATTGGATAACCCTCTGACGCATTATCCTTCACAGATCATGTACCTGGGCACATTGGGGCCTCTATTTCTAACCCATGGATTAATGATGGCGAGGGCGGTAGGTGATGTACCGCTCTCGCCCGAGGTGAGCGTACTACCAGGAAGGCATGGCAGGTACGTGCGCCTGCTACTACTACCGCGATGTTGACTAGGGAGCTCGTATGAATGACAGTACGGGCACAAGTGGGTGTCTCATAACGGCGAAGAGGGGGAGCACAGCGCCAACACGAAATGGGTAAGGAAATGCTAGGGCGTGCCCGCCCCCACCGTACGTGGCGTTTTACCTACAGTATTTGCACTGACAATAGTTTGTATGCAGCTACGAGTGGTTGAAGTACGTTCTCAATGAACCACCCAGGCTGTGAAATGGAAAACCTCTTTTGCAACCGTGAACCCATGGGACG
>JBBPUG010000020.1:0-101358 GCA_038094535.1 Tubosaeta aff. alveolata
AGAATCGATCCACGTCTGCCAAGGAACGTCAAGCGAGTTTCGAATGCAACACTATGGCACTGAGGTGTAGACCAGGGAGGTCAGCTGGTGGGTGGCCCCAGGAACAAGAGACAGGGAGACACTCAACAGCTTTGACGTGACACGGTCCTGAGCAATGACTTGACACGTTTTGGGCCATTTGATTGAAAGACGCGGGAATAGGATACAAAAATCATACCGGCGCCGATGAGACAGGACCTTGCTACATGTGAATCGTTCCTTGGTCCTTGATGGATGTCAACACCAAGGGAAAAAGGAGGTTACACAAATAAACACGACAGTGATTTAAAGGTCGACAACCTGATTTGGAGGACAAAGCAAGCTCTGTGCGTCCAGGTACAAGCCTGGCCATTTTGCCTAGCTATAAAAACACGAGTGTATCCTATAAGGCGATCGCCCACATAACTGCACTGACGGCGATCCCCAGGCAAATAGTAGAAAAAATACCAACCGGTGCTGGCAAGCCAGCCCATACAAAGGTGAGAATCGAAGTGAGCGCCATCACAAACCCAGCTGCAGCGAGACAGAGAATGGTAAAGTAACAATGTGTGAGAAGAGCCAACGGAGGAGACAAGGTGTGAGAGGGATGCGGATTAGAGAGGAACCGAAAGCTCGTTGTTTGCCGCGGAAAAAAGCTTGATAAGAGAATTGGTTCTAGTACAACCCTGCGACGCTGTACTGCTAGTTGAGCTGTAATCAAATCTGAGATTCGGACGACCGACTTTTGTATTGTCTTCAATAATACGATAGCGAATTAATGCAAATGACCCGATATATCCAAGAACGGCTGTACACGGGAATGAGGTGGTGTAAATGACGACAGACGAGGCACCCACTTGCACAAATGTGAAAGATCAACGCCCCGGCAAGGCAAGAATATATAACCTCACGAGCAGTGATGCTCACGGGAAGCCCAATTTGTGTATTGAGTGCGGTCAAGGAGAACAACTGTCCGTCCATGGCTGCCAAAAAGGCAGTCTGGAAGGAGAACCATGCGTATAGAACAGTCAAAGGATACCGAATCGACATACCACAACGGTAAGAACCTGTAGCCGTTGCATCCAATTGTTCAACAAGTCGGAGTTGACTTTGTCGTCGTCATCGCTTGAACTTGGATCACCTGCGCCGGGTTTGCCTTGACCATCGCTCGTGCCTCCAAACCCGTGGTTTTCGCGTACCACTTAGGATGACCATAAATGAAAAGAATTGTCGGGCTCAGCTTTATGACCTACGTGGGGTATCATCGCGCAAATAGCCTTCCTGGTCACTGGCGTGCCTTGCATGCTTTGAGTCAGGATCATGCATGGTTACGAAAGGCGACTCGAGTTGGAAGTGGCTCCACCGACAGCGAGCGGGATGCTATAGGACAGACATGACAGGTTTTGAGATGTAATCCTTGGAAAAAAAAGGGCTACTGACCCGAGATGTTTACGGCGCTTGTGAGATGAAGTAGTTTAGGATGCTCCAACCTGGCTCGGTGTCTGATGGTATTTGAGAGTTGTCTGACAAGAGGCTGCCAAAGATGGATCACTCACTCGCTGGAGCAAGCGCGTCAGGTTCAACCGCCACACCATGTGAACGCACCCGACAGGAATGCTGTGGTTTACGAACATCTCATCAAGCTAGAACAGCCACACACGGGAGCCTTATGCAACGAGGCTGACCTCAGAATTGAGGCTCATGTTGTTGAGTCAGTGATGTGGATGATGGCCATGTGCCAACTGCGGTGGCAGTGAACGTCTGCCAAGTGATGTCACTACGACGGTGAGTCTGACACTCGACTTTTGAAACGGCATGGATGAAATTCATCGTATCGGTGTATCTTTGACGGGAGGTCCTTCAGATGCTTCTGCATGATTATCCCTGCTATAGGGACAAATCTTCTCTCTGAGCTGTTCCCATCTTTTCTTGCCACACAACATCATGTTGACTGACTCGTCTTCAGGGCTGCTGCGTACACGTTGGGCTCAACATGTTCCGTGAATCAAAGGGGTGGCATTGGGCAGTGTTATCGTACCAGTAGACACGTGCACTTTCAGCCCTATCAGACGCTCGGCTTGGGACCACGTATCGCGCAAGCGGCATCAAGAAACTGGCGCAATGTCTGTTGGGTGAATGCCAGTGGCTCGCGACGACGGCGCTTCGCCTCATGGTCGGGTGGGACACGTTGACCGGAAGTAAGTGACATGAGGCAAAGTACCAGGTGACGCATGTTGCTCCGGGGGACGTACAAATACTCAACGACTCACCAACCGATTATCAGTCATCTATATATTTCCCCTCACCTCAAGCCATGGATATCGAGATGGCGTCTCCAGTTGGGCCTGTGATCGTTCCAGGATACGAGCTCGCGTTTTCAGTAAGTCAGGGTTGGCTCCTCCATGGCTCGATGGCTCAACCCTCCTCGCTTTGCCAGGCCTACCAGTCCGAAGTGGATCTCTGTCGGCTTCTGCAGACCCTGTCTCTGACCAAGGGCCCATTCAAAGTCAGTCTCATCCACTTCAACGCCATGGCCTGATCGCTGACACTCCCTGGAGAAAGGCTCCCGCGACAGACGCGCATGTCCAGTATGCATCACAAAGTGCAAACGCGCACGGTGCACACACCGAGGCGCCAGCGCACCACGCAAGTCGCCCACGCTGTCGCCCCGTCTTCGCACACTCACTCCAGCCCTTCTAGCCCGGCGCGTCGGCGTCATCAAACTCAAAGTCCAGCTTCTCCGACCAACCCCGCACAGACCCCCCGGCCACCTCGTCCAGCGTCGATCACCCTATCCAGCTTCCCGGATGCCACTTCCTCCAGTCCATCCTCGCTTCGCTCGCCCCAGAATCCCCCGTGCTCTCTCCGTCCCCTTACCCATACCCCGCTCTAGACGCGTTTCCGACGACCAATGGCGCTTATCTGGACACGCTGCTCGTCCATCGCGGTCTCTTGTCCGCATTTCCAGCAGCACACAGAGGGTGCGGAGCAACTCTGGATGCCATCGCCAGGGCAGTTGAGCTACGGCCATGGCAGGCAGATCGGGACTCGGACGCAGAGGCCGTGGCCACGCTGAAACATGAAGCTCACATCGTCGCACACTGGGTGTGACCTCACTGATCGTATCAGCAAGTCCGCAGGTCGGACTGAGATTGGATGGATACTTACACAGTACCATATTGTTTGGATAATGGTTCAGACTAATCTCACTGAGTATTACTGGCCTTGGTCAGCGACATGTCCTCAAGCTTTCATTAGGTATGTAACACAGGTGAGGACTGGTTTAGTGACCGGGATGCTGTGGGACAAGCTAAAGATATGTGGTACTTGGATGACTACGGCGATAACAATATGCAATACGACAAAACTGAATTCTCAGATGGTAGCATTGTTGAACACCAGCAAGTTGGGAGAACCCTTGACGTCCGTGATGAGACCAGGTGAAGAGAGCGCCAAGATAGCCGCCTTCAGCTGGGCAGGAGTTATCACCACGGGACCTTGTGAAACAGGGCCAAAGAAGTCAGGTGCTGGAAGGTATTGGGATATGCAATGCGGGAGGGCTGCATGAGCAATGGCGTAGATAGATGCATATGTTTGCTCAATCTTGTGTGACCCAGCAGAGGATTCGAAAGTAGGATGGAACGTCACGGAGGGGTAGATGGAGAGGAGGTACGCCATCAAACCAGCAACATGAGGTGCGGCCATGGAGGTTCCGGAAAGGGTAGTAACTGCCGTCTTGGAACCGATGTAGGTAGAGAGGATGTTCAGACCAGGGGCGAAGACATCCACACATGAACCATAGTTGGAGAAGTAGGCACGCTCATCGGCAAGCGTGGAAGCTGCAACAGTAATCGCCTTCTTGGCAGCGCCAGGCGAATAGTTGCAAGCATCCTTGTCGTCATTACCTATACTGTCTGAGTGATCGAAGCAAATAACTTTACGAGATGCACATACCAGCCGCGACAGAAAAGTGGAGCCCAGCATCGACAGATCTGTCAATGATGATATCCAAGGATGGTGACTTGGACCCCCCCAGGCTCATGTTGGCAACGGAACCCTTGTGAGCAGTCTTGCCCGTAGCAGCAACTTCAGCACGGGCAGCTTCAGCCTTTGCCTGAGCTTGCTGGGAAGCGTATGCAACTCCGGCAATGACATCAGACATGGCTCCGCTACCGTTGGCACCGAGGACCCTGACGGCAATAAGATTTGCTTTCTTGGCAACACCATACTTGTTAGACCCAATAGTACCAGCGCAGTGCGAGCCGTGACCATTTTCGTCTTCATCGGGATCGTCAGATGGGAAGGTTTTCCCCCAAGAAGCGCGCTGCCCAAACTCTAGGTGGTCGAGGTTGATACCGGTATCGATAATGTAAACGTCGACCCCCGCGCCGCCATTGGAATCATATATGTAGTTCGTCAAAGTACTGAGAGTAAGTTTCTCCCTGTGGCTGATACGAGCGAGACCCTGCGAAGCCAACCATTAGACCATAGATATACGGAGGAAGGATAGGATAGGCATACCCAAGGCGCACTCTTCTGAGTACCCACTGTATCGGTCTCGTCGGTAGCGTGAACAATTTGATCGCGTTCTACGAAGTCGACCTCGGGCATCCTACGTATCTGGTCGAGAACTCCATCTGTGAACTGTCCAGCATAACCTTTGATATGGGTATCATAGATGTGACGAAGTCCAGAGGCGACACCGTCACCGAGGAGAGAGTCGGCCTGGTGGGCTGACTGCAAGAAGTTGATATGGTTCTGCATTAATGAAGGAGGAACATCGTCCTTTAACACGACGATGTACGAGTTGTTGACGGTACCGTGTACGTGTTCGACTTCGGCGAGAGGTGCGACACCGAGATATGGTCGACGCTGGGAGGTGTAGGAAGAGGTGGAGAGTGGTGTGGCCAACGCTGAGGAGGCCAACGACGCCGCCAAGAGAGCGAAAGTGAATTGGGACATGGCGGACAAGAAGAAAAGAGTGGGAGCTTCTACCAACTTAACCGCTTGCGCTGTCGTGTTTGGTCTTATTTTGTCTTGGTGGCTGAGAGAGCCAAACTTGGTCTCGGCGTTGGCGTTAGTTTTGAAATGAGATCTGGTCCGTTTCACCTCCGCGCGGTGCACGTGATGGCCGTGAACGAACTCTGAATCCGTTCCAACCTCGTGGCACCACCAACTCACTCACGAGCAGAAATGAGTGCGAATTTGCATCCAAATGATACTTCGTTCAACACGATATCCACTGCGACCTCCATTTCCTCGTTTCGTGAAATAGTGCGGGCGCAGGAGAGGGCGCCACTTCTGAACAGAAGGGATGATATCGAAGCTGGACCGGCGCAATCATATGGCGCAAACACTCCCCCCGAAGACGCGGCCTCGACGGCTGGTAAGAATTTCTGTCTACTTTTGCAGGTACTTCGCAACCAAACTAGCCTCCCAGTGCTCGAAGGAAGCAAGCGAACGAAAATGCGTGACTCCAAATTTGCAAGGAGAGTGCGATACTATGTCCCTTCTACTGCGTGGATCCCTGGCTACTCTTTCTCTCTGTAAGCTTCCCAGTCTTGTCTTTGCAAAACGATCTCTCATTCAGCTCAGCCTCGGTGGTGACATGCTAGCTGGCATCTCGCTGGCTGCTATGCTCATACCCCTATCCGTTAGTTATGGCGCATCGTTGGCCAAAGTCGGTCCGACTGCTGGCCTTGTAAGTATCGATATTCACTTTCGTAATGACTTCGGTGCCATTTTGCTAGTTTTCGGCTTCTATACCGCCTATAGCTTACAGTTTACTTGGAACCTCGAGGCAACTCAATGTAGCACCAGAAGCTGCTTTATGTTTGTTGGTCGGTCAAGCCGTCACAGAATATCGTCGCATGTTCCCCGATTCTTCTCCCGATAAACTAGCCGTCGCCGTCTCCACTGCAATAAGCCTCCAGGTACGATTCCCAACCACCGGTATCGGGCCGTTGGATACATTAATCCCCAGGTCGGACTGTTCGCGTCCCTTTTGGGTTTTCTCCGCCTCGGCTTCTTGGACGTTGTCCTTAGCCGGGCCCTTCTCCGCGGATTCGTCAGTGCCGTGGCCGTCGTGATAATTGTGTAGGTATGATTTCCTTTCACTCTCGTGCACACGTTCATGTCGAGCCCAGCGAACAACTTATCCCAATGTTTGGTTTGGTGGGGTGGGAGGACCAACTTCGTCCCGAAACTACCCTGGACAAGATCATCTTCCTTATTCAGAATGTTTGGACACACTCCCACAAATTAACGACTCTCATTAGTTTCGGTGCATTCATCATTTTGATCCTCCTTCGATTCTTCAAGGAATCTTGCAAGAAAATCTGGTGGATCTATCGGCTTCCCGAAGTTCTTCTCGTCGTCGTCGTCTCCACGTGTAAGCCGCAGGGATGCACATGTTCATGATCCCCCTTAATGAATGTTTTTGCAGGGATATCTGATGAACTTAACTGGGAGCAAGATGGCGTTGCAATTCTGGGTTCTGTGCCTGTTTCGACGGGAAAGCATTTCTTCAAGTTCCCTCTAGGTTCTAACACAGCTTCTTTAATGCGCGGCACGACATCTACTGCAATGTGGGCGTCCTCGCAGCACAATAAGTCAAGCGCTGATTTTGGTCTTCATAGCATAATTACAGTTATTGGGTTCCTGGATAGCATTGTCGCCGCGAAGCAGAATGGGGAACGCTTCGGTCATCCAATCAGCCCCAACCGCGAACTAGTCGCTTTGGGTGTGGCCAATCTTGCCGGTTCGTTTGTTCCGGGGACCCTTCCGGCTTTCGGTTCAATCGTGAGGTTCGTGAATTGGTAGCTGTTTGGACGATAAAACCCACTTGATAATAGATCTCGGATCAATGGCGATATCGGTGCTAGAACGCAGTTGGCTTCACTCATCACCGCAGTACTCGTCCTTCTAGCGACATTCTTCCTGCTTCCCGCTCTTTACTTCTTGCCCAAATGTGTTCTTGCTTCCATGTTTGTTTTCCTTTTCACTGCACGTTGTCACTCTGATCCCCTCTGCAGCATATGTATGTTTGCGATGACCCTCTTCGATGAAGTTCCGCATGATTTCATATACTACTACAAGTACGTTGTTGCTGCCTGGAGGAAGACGCACCTAACGTAGGCATTCAACCCTAGGATTGGAGCATGGATGGATTTGGCGATGATGTTCATCACGTTTACTCTTTCTGTCGTCTGGAACGTAGAGATTGGTATCATCATCAGTTTGATTATAGCTCTTCTGTTGGTCGTCCGGCGAGCGTCAAAAACTCGCATGACGGTGCTCGTGAGCTGTCATGTTTCATGGCTATGATTTGTTGACTGACAATATAATGCAGGGTCGGGTTCCTGGCACAGATCAATGGCGACCTGTGACCGATGTCCCGGAAGCTGAGGATATTCCCGGAACATTGATCGTACGGATTCGCGAGAGTCTTGACTTTGGTACGTCCAGTAGTCATGATCTCCTGAGTATTTCCTTAGGTTATTTCAGCCAATAGCTCCCAGTTGAAAGGTTGGTATTCTCATCTGACCGGTGCTTGTTGATAATTCGCACTACCGATAGGACGGTTGCGAAGATTCGAACTATATGGAGCACATCATGCACACCCATCTGAGGAACCCAGAAGACAACCACCAAAGGTGCTGGTCTTCCATATGGCGGATGTTGACACCTGTGATGCATCGTAAGTGTGATCATCTTTCTCGTTGCATCCTCACTGATCAATCCGAACCCCAAGGGCTGTTCAAATCTTCCACGAGCTGCTGGAGTCGTACAGAGTGAGTCACAGCAACTGCTTATTTTCAGACGTTGACAGCCCCACTCAGAACCGGGGTGTTCACCTATATATCACGCACCTCCGATCCGGTATTCGAGAGGTGTTTGTGAATGCGGGTATCGTTAGATTGTTGGGTCCAGATGCGTTCTATGATACCCTCGGAGATGCTATCGCGCATATCGAAGCAAGGCATGAATAATGAAGTCTGAAGGACGAATGTATCGCGGTAACATCATCAAGATCTCATTCCGCATGCTGCTATGACGTTGAAACGTTGATGATTCTAGAGGCTATGTGTGCTATCTATCTAAATGGATTTTGTGTGGGGCTTGAAGTCCTTGGTAGTTCTACTGTCAATTTCAATTAACTTTTTATGCGTGACATGTTGTCACAGCTATCATAATCATGTCTGACTATCATGAAGTTGACTTTGTCTCTCAAAATGGCACTACAAAGTTATACCCAAGAAATGGACTCACTGGCAGTTGCTAGCCATATCACCGTGAACGTAGGCTCTGGGCTGAACCTAGCAAGCGCGGTACGTGACACAAAACGATTTTGATCGACAACTGCATCTTACGTATATACTTTCGCTGAATTAAAAACTAGCCTGATTATTTGAACAACCAGTCAGGTTCAATCCTGAGGTACGAAATAGTAAAAATTCACAGGCTGTATTGTTTCCATCTCCCTCCCAACATTAATGCGCTCCTTTTTCCTTCCACTCGTTTTATTGTCTCTAGGCCTTGCGGCCAACTCGGATCCGGTTCTCTCCCATCGTACTCCGCACGAACGACGCTCCCATATCCCATCAGGCTGGAGCCTGGTCGGTAAACATGACGCGTCTGCTGTCGTCCCCCTCCGGTTCGCGCTGTCGCAGTCAAATTTGGAGAACCTGGAAGAATTCCTCTATGATGTCTCCCATCCCGACTCTCCGAACTATGGAAGGCACTGGTCACCCGACAAGGTCACCTCAGCGTTCGCACCAAGTCGACAGACGGTTGATGCCGTCCGAGACTGGCTGCTTGAGAGTCGCATAGAGTCGCACCGCATCGAGCTCTCCCCGTCGGGGGGCTGGCTCGAATTCAAAGCAACCGTCCGGGAAGCCGAGGACCTCTTGCACGCGAGCTACAATGTGTATGGACACGAGACGGGAACCAAACAAGTCGGTGAGTGGGAATGGTGTCGACTGTGCCGAGGCGGTTCTCGGCTAACGCGTTTTCCTTAGCGTGCGAATGCTATTATCTTCCAGACCATATAACCCCTCACATCGACTTCGTTACCCCCACGGTTCATTTTGATGTCAAGTTGTCTAAGCGTTCTGGCAGCGAAACGTTGGCCAAATCCGTTGGGTTTCCTTCTAGCGGAAATGGCCCAATTTCCACCGGAGAAGTATTGGATTTGAACCAGCTCGGGAACTGTGACACCCATATAACGCCAAATTGTCTCCGTGCCTTGTACGACTTTTGGTATGACCCTATTGCTCCTGAGAAGAATAGCTATGGTATTGGTGGGTACGGTGTTGTTGAGCGATCTCTGTTTAAAACTGTGTAGTCGAGTATGCCCCGCAGACGTTCCTTCAAGCGGATCTCAACCTGTTCTTCAAGAATTTTTCCTCCGACCTGTATGGTCACAGTCCTGTCGTGTACTCTATCGACGGAGGTATGTGTCACATTTGCACGATGCCCAACCTTGTCAGAGATGTTTACACTGCTTCAGGCGCATACAACTCGACCAGAATTTTTAAAATCAATGGAGAGGCAGACCTTGATCTTGAGTATGCCATGGCTCTTGTCACCGCCAAACAAAACGTCACACTATACCAAGTCGGCGATGCGATTGAAGGTCTGAACCCCGCTTACACCACAGTCTGGTTGTCTGATCGAGAATAGGTGCATCCTTCAACAATTTCCTTGATGCGATCGATGGCTCGTATTGTAAATTCAAGGGTGGTGATGATCCCACTCAAGATAGTGTTTTCCCCGACAAAAAACCTGGGGGATACGATGGTCAGAAACTCCTGAAACATGTCGTTCTGAATTGACTCTCCAGCCAGGCCCGGAAGCTTGTGGCACGGTCAAGTCCACCTACGTGATCTCCAATTCTTACGGATACAACGAGATTGGGTTGCCATTCGTTTATGCAGACCGCCAGTGCCAAGAATATGCCAAACTTGGTCTCATGGGTATCACAGTTCTGTACAGTTCCGGCGACCATGGTGTTGCAGGTAACAGCGCTTTATGTATAAACTCAAACGGTATGTTCCTCCCCTTTTCAATCAACATCATGGCCAAGGCATTGTATTCAGGCACCGAAAGTGTCCATGGCAAGATTTTCGATCCCGATTTTCCTGCTGGTTGTCCATACGTCACTGCGGTCGGCGCGACGCAACTCAGTCGCGGGAAGACCGTCCATGACAGCGAAGATGCGTGTGAGGAGGTCATCCAATCTGGTGGTGGATGGAGTAATTACTTTCCAATGCCTGATTACCAGAAGGAGGCTGTGACCTCATACTTGAAAAATACCCCTCCCACATACCCGAGCAACATCTGGAACTCGACTGGAAAGGTAGGTTGGGTGTGTTCTTTCCTATATTGCTCACGTACGAGTGCTTTAGTCTCGTGCATACCCTGATCTCTCTGCAAACGGTGCCAACTTCGTGGTTGCGGTGAGCCAAGTGGTTTTACTTTGGGAGGCGTGTCTCTAACCCACACACACTTACACTATCAGGCCGACAACAATTTCACTCGCGTTTTTGGTACCTCTGCTGCTACGCCCGTCGTCGGCGCTATCCTGGCAATGGTGAACGATGCACGCCTCGCGTTAAATAAGTCCACCATCGGATTCATAAACCCTGTAGTGGGTGCCTTTTCTTTCTTTTTTTCGATGATTACACTGTTGATATGGCGACAGATCTACGCTTCCAACTTTTCTGATGCTTTCAACGATATTACCAACGGGACTAACCCTGGTTGCGGCACGCGGGGGTTCAACACCAGCGTGGGTTGGGATCCCGTGACGGGTCTTGGCACACCGAACTTTCCCAAGCTTTTGCAGAAATGGTTGCTCCTGCCCTGAATAACTTGGTTTTACCAATCCGTACGCTTTCTCGTAGTTATGGAACTTTGCTCTGATGTTGGCCTTTGGGGTGGGTAATGGGTAATATATTCTATCAACATATGGATTCGCACTGTACCACCCGCCACGAAAATCAGTGAGCTGGTTGCCAGTTGATTTGCCCAGGAGTTTCGTGGTCCAAGTTCAGTCGCCGATCCATCCTTCGAACCTGGGCTGAATGAATCATCGTTTAATTATTCCGCAACTCCACCATGCCCCACGCACGAGAAAATGATATTCTCAACAAGTCTAGCCCAGGTCCATCGTTCATGTCGCTTTGGCCATGCCGTGAACGAAATTCTTTGGGTGAGTTCTTTAGCTATGCACAGGCAAATTGAACGACTAAAAACTAGTGTATGATATACGCACGTCTTGATGACAGGGGATTAAAAACGAAATGACAGGGAGTAAGCCTGGTTTGCTAATGTTTCTCTTTCAGAATAGGCGCAGGATCGAATCGCGGCAGTTTCGTCGGGGCGTTATCGGTTGCTCTTGACATAACTCTTTGGCCCTCTCAGTGTCTCCTGTGGTAGGTTGGTGGTGACAACCGAACCGAGGGCGAGTGGGTAGCAACTCTTGAGTTTTCCCAAGCTCTCACCGCCATTCTTCGTCAGGTTGTACCCCCGTCTCCAAGAGTTTCAAATGGAGTATGGGAAGAGGGTGTAGTTGATGCTGGAGCCACAGCGCGCTCTGAGAACGAATTCAAAGTCAAAGTCAAAGCGGACGTGGAGGATGAGGTACGGACGGCAGAGGCACTCATGTCTTTGAGAAGCCCAGTGGGTTACCTGCGATCGATGCGTAGCTTATCCGGTGCTTTGGCATGGGTGGCTGCTGCATTTTGAGACGGAGGACGAAATCTTGGCTACGAGACGTCTGGACTGAGACGCGAAGGAGCCGGCAAGATGACCTCGCCAAGTGAATTATATTACATTGACAGGCTAAGAAGGACTAAGTGTGGCAGTACACGCCGTGACAGTCTCAAGCCATCTTCTTGTCCTTCTATGCCATCGGATAACAACAAACCTGGCAGCATAGCCTGTCTAAGCCTGGCAGCCTGGCGGAGATTCCTCACAAGGGAGCTTTATGACGTGTACTTTCGACCATTCAGACCTCTCAAACGGTCGCAGAGGTCGTTCGTAACGTTACTCGACCACCTTGCAGATTTTAGAAATCGATCGACAGTTTACCTATTGTAATAGCGTGTCCTCACTGTGCCTCCGCCGCACTGCCCTGTACACGGACGTCCTCCCAGGAAGTAAAAGCTACAGGGCACCCTCGACTTGCTTGCCTTTCTGGATTGGCCGTACGAGTTGCCCGCCGCCGTGAGGACCGTTGGTCCCAGCTCTATGATGGCGAACTCGTCTAGAGTGCGGATACAGTCACCAATCCATACGACAACGCTAATTGGGCTGGCGCTATGTGGGCTCAGGAGAACGCATGTAACTCATCCCACCTTGTTCAAGCAGGGAAGATTCCAAGTTGTATTTCGTACACTTGCCGTCCCCACCCTTCGGATACTGGTCCGAGTCCGAATGGGGTTGTTGCTTCTGCCTGAGTTGGCATCCTTCTGTCGATTTTATTGTTAATAATGGTCAAGTTCAATACAATGCTAAGAGGCATTAGTCCATGTACTCGGACCAAGCTCATCGCGTTCCATTCGTGGATAGCCTGGTACGAGTGGGTGTCGAGTGACGCCTCCTTTATTTTCCGGGATTACCATCTCGGCTGGAGATGAGATCCAACTCACGGTCATCGCCATGTCCACAGCCTCTGGCATTGTAATGATTCATAATCTGTCTAGTCTAAGAGTCCTCTGTGTTGGCAGAACGCGGAATGGATCGTTGGAGATTTCTTCGTGAACAATCAAATACTTCCGCTTGCCAACTACTTTGGCTCGATCACCCCTACAGACGCCAACCTCTGTCTCAACAAACGGGTCGTCTGTCACGATCACCTATGTGTGATCAGTGGCATGTAGGTTTGGAATCGGATCTTTGGTTTCTTACGCGTCAACCCTTCAGAGAAATAATCTGATACCGTTCAATTTTCACTTGAACGGGATGAGTAACGAGTAATATATTCTGCACGATGAACATTCATTACAGGTCCAACCAAATTATGGGTTCACCATTCACATCACTTTAACTACGGCGTGAACGAAATTCTTTGACAGTGGAATCCTTAATATCTTAATGACAAGACTGAAAACGAAAATGTTATGTGAAGACTAGGTTTTGTCCATGTGATATGTGAATAAAAGTTTGGCGGCATCCGCATAGTGCACCTGGCTCATACGTCCCACTTGGGGATCGGGGGGCGTTGAGGAAGCCTGGTTCGCCAATATTTCTCTTTCTGGGGCGCAGGCAGGGGACCGGATCGCGGCAGTTTCGCTGGGGCATCGTTTACCTCCGACCGGTCGCTCTTGACGCCACTCTTCGACCCTCTCGTCTCCTGAGGTAGGCTGATGGCCTGAGCTGCGGGCGAACCTGGTGGTGACAATCGAACTGAGGGCGAGCGGGGTAACAGCTCTTCAATGAGTCTTTCCAAACTCTCGCCGCCGTTCTTCGTCGGGTTGTGTCCCCCTCTCTGGGAGTTTGGAGGATCCATGGGAAGAGGGGACATCAGTGGTGGATGCTGGAGCCACGACGTGTTCTGAAAATGAATTCAAAATGGGCTTAGGGAACACAAGGTGCGGCGGAGGTACTCACGTCGTTGATAAGCCTGGGGCTACCCGGCCAGTACTCGTCAAACTCCGCGTCGCCGTCACAAGGGAGTGGGTCCGCGATCGATGCATAGCTTATCCGTCGCTTCGGCATGGGTGGCCGCTGCATTTTAAGGCGGAGGCGGGGCTGAAGAAATCTTGGCTGTGAGGGGTCCGAACTGGAACGGGGAGAAGCCGGCAAGGGAGGGATGAAGATTTCGCTAAGTGAGATGTCACCATAGGCACTGAGGGTGTATTCATCCTCGGGGTCTTCAGTTGGCGGCAAGGTTAATATCGCGTCTAGATCAGGATCGGTGGGTGACCGGGGCCGGAGCCGTATGGATGGTGGTGCCGATGGCAAGAACGAGAGATCCGACTCGCGGCGGAAAGATCTGTGCGGGGAAGGACCTTGCTCGGTGAACCCGCGTGCTTTCCTTGGGGGTGGAGAGTCCTGTCAAACGTTAATTTATTATCGTTCAGGGTTGGTGGGGGATAATACGTACGGGAAGAGCTAGGATTGGAGGGGATAATGATGTCGAAGTGGGCATGATAGTTGACGCTGACGATGAACGACATTCCGCACGACCCAACTTATATACCTGTTGTACTGTCAGTGTGGACAATCGACTGTTGTGGACACTATTGTCCACGGTGGCTGGGCAGGTCCAGCAACGCCAGAACCCAGCAAAGCAAGGTGTGGTTAATGGCCTTTTCGGGTTTGCTTTGTCGTTGTATCAGCACGGACCATGACATGAAGCCGTACTACGGTCGGTACCACATCCCAAATGACCTAGCAAAACTGACACGTTAGTGAATCAGATAGAGATGGTTCAAAGCGGCGACTGCACTGGAATAAGGGAATCTTGAAACATGCCAAATGGGTCCACCTTAGTCCTAGGGGCAAATATAAATAAGAGCAAACACTACCCATGCCAACCATACGCTCGCACAGGCGCAGCATCTGCATTGTGAATGCTCAACGGCATCAAACTGACCCACGTCTCTCCGTCCCCACCCACCAACGCTCCGAGTCCCTTTAGATTCTCGCAAATCAGCACCCCACGACCGAGTAGCGTTTCGTGCATCCCCCATCCATCCTCCGTCTCCGCGTTCTCCTCTGCGGGGGTTTCGTCTGGGTTGAGCGTGTCTACGCCGACGATCTTTGCACCGAGGTCGCATAGCGCGGTAGCGACATCTCCGGAAAAGTAAGGGTGTGCAAAGTACCTCGGCGTACCCCAGTGGACGTCCCAGCCTGTCCAGAGTAATACGATGTCTGCTTTGCCGTCCGTGCGCGAGCCAATGTGCGATAGCGCTGTCGTCGCCCCTGCGTTCCCGCCTGTCAGGTCTGCCCAGCTGATTCTGCCCCGATCCCGCGCGAGATGTCGGACATCGAGGACGGTCGCGTGACCGACAAATTGAGCGAGCGGGATCTCGTGCAGTTTTTGACCGGACGGGAAAAAGTGGAAGGGGGCGTCGATATGTGTGCCGCTGTGGGTACTGAGCGAGAGGGCATGGACACGGACGACGAGCGTGTGAGAATCAGACTGATCGCCTTGGTCGGGCCTGCTGCTGAGAGGGAAAGCACATGCGAGACTCTTTTTGAATTCAGGGTCTCCGGGGTAGCAGGGAACGGGCTCGACCAACAAATGAGAAAGATCAATTACGGCGAGACTCGACATGGATCCGGGGAAAGTAAACGATACAGAGAAACAGCGTAGTTGCTATCCAAAAGAGGAATCATCATGATCGTTAGCTCGTTATCATTCCAGCGGCAACCCTCTCAGTCTTCTTCAGCGGCCTGGCCAGTCGCGCCTGCCTGCTTCGTATCAACAGTCCAGTCAGACTCACGGACACCGAGCTCCATTGGGAGGACGGTCAAGTTGAGTCTGAAAATCGTAAGCCCATAAGGCTTGCGGACCCGTGATTCCCATCCTTCAGGGATACGTTCTTCTGCGAACATCACTTTGATATCATCCGCTCGGCCTCCAAAAATAGTTGGGATCGTTGACGTGCTGTAACGGATTCAAGTGCAGTCAATGAAATAATGCAGGAGTGCAATCGACAGATGACATACTTGGCGGTGCTAAAGAGCCTTTGAGGGAGCCGAAGGGTGTATGTATTGTTCGTTGCTTTGCAATCTACGCGGCGCTTCCCCAAAATGCGAGACAGATCTTTGACGGTAAAAAGTGGGTGTCCTTCTGTGTCCTTTCCGGAAGCAAACGACAAAACCTCTTCAACAAAGGGGGGATGATTTATCGCTTGATTCGGCTGCAGTGCTGTATCGAGGCCTAAATGGAACAGTATAGTGAGCGATCGTTTCAGAAGGGGGCCAAGGTACTACCCACGTGTGAGCGAAGCGTCATGTTCGATTCCATTGTGCACGTTGATCTCCTCCAAATCAAAGGTGTCCTTACTATAACTCTTGTTCAACATGCGGGCGGCGAATCGGCATATATAGTAGCAAAAGGAGGGGCTGAAGTTGTACGTGGCGTGAATATGTTCAGGAACTTCGCTAAACTTGATGCCTCTTCCACTGCGTGAAATTATTCCTGAGCACACGCCGAAAAAAAGGACGCGATGAACGATCGGGCGGTTGGGGGGGATGCTTGAAGACGTACCATGATTCGCCATTGCATTTAAACAAGGGCAGCAGGAGCGGCTGTCGCTCTCCTGCGGCGCCCTGTACTCTGGCCAATATCCTCCGTAACCTGGTCGGCCCTCTGGAGTAACTTTACCAACAGGACGGCTGAAGCGAACGAGATTTCCCAACGTCAGAAAGATGTCCCAGGTGAAGATGCCAGCATCGATAAGTGCGTTGGAGAGGGAATCAAGAATTTTCATCCTGCGGCGTAAAGGGTTGAGGGTGAAGAGTCACACCTCCGACAAACGCCTGAGGCCATCCTGATAAAGGTGTGGGGATCCGAACACGCATGTTAATACAAACATGCATTCCCAAAGGCACCGAGACTAGAATGGCTGAAGAGGAATACTGGCGAACCGCATAATGTACGACACTCACTATCACCGGATATGGTGGCAGTTGTCCGCTCATGACACCACAACAGGCCAATCAGAGGCAGCTTCTCGCCCTTGGCGTTTCAAAGACTATGCAGGGTACCCGTGACCCCAATATCAAGGACCCGTCAGATAAGTATCGAAGGCTGTTCGGCGCATTCAACTCAGATGAGGAAAGAAGACAAGCATCATGTGAGTTTAGTGAAGATGTCGAGATCTTGAAAGTCCGACGTACTAATAAAAGCACCGGGCGCAGCTGTCCAGAAGCGACTCGAGCTGTGGAATCTGTGTCAGAGCTTAAGACTCTGAAAGACGGTCGCAGAATTTCCTCGCTCCACTTGAGTTGAGGCCACCGACATGCACGAGCGCCGCTTCGGGACCTGGCCGAATTTGGCCCATTGATTTGCGCTTACCAAGTCAAACAATGAGCAACGCCCGCCAAAGTCAAAATTCGATATTGCTGGCTATGTTGCTGGCTTTATAAGGGTCCCTCTTTCTCGCTCAATGGATCCCTCCCCAGTCCATATCCCTCTCGGACAACGCTCTTCACCGTCGACTCCGTTGCTCTGGGCTCTTTGTCTCTTATCAATGCCACGCCGCCAAGCGCTCGACGCGTTCCTCACCCAGGGCGAACCGAGAGGCGGCGACGATGACAAAGGTGTAAGTCGATCCATCATTTTTTGTGGTTAGGTAGTTGATACTCAGCCAAGCTCGACAACTTCGACACACCGAAGAGGTACATTCGGATGATTGCCCATGCGATCGACGGCAGGTATGGCGACCCTAAGGCTTGTCTGACGACAGTCCTTCAGTACTGGAAGAACACTTCTAGTCTGAGCAGGGCAGGACGGCCTGTAAGGAGCGACATCGTACTATCCACTGCGAACGTAAGCGGCTTGTGCTATCCCCTTCTAGCTCAACGTACAACTTACGCGTTTTAGAGTTCATCAATGGCTCGCTCCAGAAGGAGATGAAGCTGGCTCGTCAGAAGCGTGCGAGGAAGTTCGGTACCTACTTCACTTCGTCTACCTCGGCACACAATTCTGGAAGTACGACTGGCATCGGCACGAGAGCCCCAAGGACCGTTTGGATCTGGAGGGCGGCATTACGCTCAATGTCTTCACGTCTGCTCGGGTTGGTGAGATATCAGGTCGACTTCTCGTCAAGGGAGTACTTGGGGTCTGCGCTACAAGGTGCGTTTCTTTTCAGCGGTCGACGTATGCCGTGACTCATGTCGTCATAATCAGGATGTCGTGTTTGTCTTCCTCCGCAACGAACACAGGCAACCCGAGTTTGCTATGGAAGTTATGGAAGATGGGGAAGGTATGACCGTCACCCTGGAGAAAGTAAGTCCTTTATCTTAGCCCAACAACGCGTAATTTACCCGCATTATTATAGTCCCGAACACGTTACATGAGGGTTCAGGCCAGTACCCTCACGTGTGACGTTTTGCTCACGAGAGTCCTGGAGAAAGGCGCGTTCCGCGACTATCAGAAGGTGGACCAACTTCTCAATGTTGTACCGCCTCAGGAGGGGATCCAGATTTCCTCAACAAATCAGTCTATGAACGAGGCGACGCATACTTGGTCTGCTCGTACGCACTGCGCACGTCTCCGTGCAGCAGGCATCGGAGCTGGATTTACGTCCCTTAACAGCCACGACTTCCGAGCTGATGGCCTCCATGCAATTGAGTTACCTTCTGTCACTGTACATGAGTTCATTGAAGTTAATCTTTCGAACTATACCACTTCTCGGCGGAGGAGACACGCTGAGCACGGGAGTGATGACATCTACGACAAGTACCACACGCCGAAAAACCCTGGAACTGACGGTCTGGCGATACTCCTCGAGATCCCCTTCCCAAGCTTCTTCAAGATGAACCACAACCTCGAGTTCGCAGTCTCTTCCTGTGAGAGCTACATGGGTTGGTGACCAGCATCGAATATTCTGCCATTCTTGTCGAGTTAGAGAGCCTTCACGACGCTGGTGACGCTTCTTCCAAGAAGGAAAACCCCTTCCGAACCGCCAAAACCGAAGGCCACTAACATACTTCATTCTCTCGCATTCGCCATCTCATGCCTATTCGCCAAGGTCTTGCCGAGTTGCTATTCACCGTTGCTACTGTTCGCAGCAAAGGTGGGAAGTTCTAGAGGATCTGATGAGCTTTATCGATTCGAGTTCGAGGTCAAGCATCGACCTGGCCTCGAGCCTGAAAACCGTTATTGCCGGGACTATCTCCTTTCCGTCGCGTCCCAAAGGACCTTGGGTTGTAAAGATCACCGGCACACGTACGCTGGAGACACATCTACTGCATGAAAGCACATCAACTGGACACCATCTATTTGTAAGCCAAACAGACAGCTGGATACAATTATGAGACATTTAATCGGCTCATCAGGCGTTGAAATACACAGCCAGATGTACTCTTCAACCATTCATCGTAACGAGGAACAATCCTCTTATCCGAGGACTGAACTCCACCAATAGCTATTTTCATGTCAGCGACCACACTAAGCCATAGCACTTGCTGTATGCGTAAGGCTGCAGCGAATAGTGATAGTGTTGATGACGATGACGTGAAACACCCTAGCCCTCGACAAAAGACGAACCTAGTCATGAGGGATGTCGAAGCAGAGGACGGCGCCGGGGAACTTGGGCTTGATGACGTCATTCCAAAGCCACTCCATAGGCGTGCCATAGGTAATGTCGGCAGAGCCAGTTGGTCCTGTGCCACCGGTGAGAAGGGCAATGAACTCATTATTAGGGCCGGCAATGAGGGATCCTGAGTCCCCTGCTCCAGAAAAAGGACCAGAGTGGTTGTCATAGGCATGGACTGCTGCTTCCACTGAGTCGAAGGTGCCAAGGATGTCATAGCGGCGCTGATGAGATTCAAAACCATTAAGACGTCCAATGGTTGTGAGTGTGGTGTGACCACGTTTGATGACAAACCGCACAGGGTCGCCCTTGAGGTCTTGGTTGTTGGGGTCCTTGATCTCGGTGATGGGAAGAATGTGTCTGAGCTTGTAGAGGCGATCATGAGGATAGTCAAATGAAGATTGGGCATCATAATGAGGATCCATGAGACTCATGAATTTGCCCAACTCAATTTCAGGGCCTGGAATATGAACTGTTAGATTGGGCACCTTCAGTTAAATGGCTCAGCACACACCTAGGTCAATGATATTCCCCTTGAAGTTTGAGAATTTCTTTTTGTCAAGCTTGATCACACATACATCCTGGGTGTAGCCATGAGGGGGAGTAAGGCCAGTGATTGGAGGTGCCCAGACAACATGGCCAATGATGCGGTTGTTGACATTGGCCCAGTCTTTATTCATTATGGCAAAGAACTTCCTGAGCTCCTCTATTGTCTCCTTCTTGTTGTTCAGGTTGGCTTGGATTGTCATCAAGTCCCTTGCTGCTTGCTGGTTGCCAGCCTGTGCCCTGTCTGTGTACAACACAACATGCTTCTCCAAAATGGAGACAGTATTGTTTAACATGCCAATATGAGCCTTGATGGATGCAAGGAAGTCATCAAAAGCATTGTTGCCCATAAGGACAACATTCTTCTTAGGAGCAGCTGTGCAGGTGTAGTTAGAAATTATGCTCATCTTCTGGAGGGAATAGAGAAAATGAACACACAGGTTTCATAAGTGTAGGGAAGATTTCCTTGCTCAGCTGGGAAGAGCACATGGCGTGCTGTAACACCATAGAGATCCTTGCCAACCTGGAAGTAAAAGCCAAGGGTACCCTGCATGTGGAGTGTCTTCAAGCCAGCAATTGGCAGGCTAAGGGCAGTAGTAACCCAATCAATCACATCCCTGAGGGGGTGGAGATCATTGACAGGCATGTAGAGTACAGGACCAGTGAGAGGGTGGACCACCGACTCGCGGTAGGCGACATCAACATCATGAATGTCATGTTTTGCAAGGAGTTGGAGGATATCATTAGAGGAGTTGAATGTGGCATCGCCGGTGGTACTGTCAGGCAGGACACCAACCCAAATCGTGGCACGACTGGTAACTGTCCTGCTGTGGCCATCCTCAGTCTCCTCCTCCCAGCGGAAGCGGACGAGGTCAACAGAGGTAAACTGTATCTGTTGATTGTCAAGAAGTCTAACAGTCTTGAAACAAATCTCAGTCTGCAGATTGCTACGCTTCCATTGAAGAAAGTCACGAACCTCATGTCGAACAGTTGGCCACAAGTTGTTCTGGCTCAGTTTGGCATGCTCGTGGACGGGGAGAAGCTGCATCATACGAACGTCTTGCATTTGTTCTGTGGGTGGCGAGAAGACATCCGTGGATGTCCTGTATATGAGCTTGGGGCCAAGCTGCCTCTTGCCGCAGATGCCGAAATAATAGAGGTACGCCTCGAGCTTGGGGACACCGTGGCTGGTGGAGTCGACGCTGTAAGCATCGTCCTGAAGTAGATGTTCGAGCATCAGCAAATTCACGTTTAGTGAGGTGGTGAGGGATGCAGGGAGGATTGATTCTATCTGCCCCTATAGTACTACGCTTCATCTTAAGTACGGTAGTATTCTATTGCTTATCATGCTCCGTCAAAGATTGTATTCTTTCTTTTAGGGGCACTCAAAAAGTATGATTACAATAGCTACTGAAGTACACAAGTAGAAAACCAAAAAAAAAAAGCAAGCTTGACCGGAACTGGGACACACAAAAAGATGAGACGCCTCCTCGTCCTGGTCCTTGGCATCGAGGTTGCGGCAGTGAGTATGTCGTCATTCTCATTGTTGCGGTGGGGGTATACGTGCCGCTGCTCACCCTCGCCGTCGGCATTGGGGTGGTGAGAGCACCGTTGCACTCCCCCGCCCTCGTCCTTGTCTTACGGGTCAGGCCGTCGGGGTACGTGCATGCCACGAGCCACCGCGTCTCTTCCGTCGTCTTAGTGCCGCGTCGTCTGGGTTGGTGGTGGGGCGCCGTTGCGTTCCCCTCGCCCTCCTCGCCGTCTTGCGGATGGGGGGTGCCGTGCACCGTTGCGCCCCCCGCGCGTCGTCTTGGTGGGTAGTGGGGTGGGTATAAAATGCGCGGTTGCGCCCCCCCTCGCCATCGTGGTAGTGGTGGTGGTAATGTCGTACGCTGTTGCGTTTCCCTCGCCCTCCTCGCCGTCTTGCAGGTGGTGGGCGTGCCGTGCACCGTTGCGCCCCCGGTGGGTAGTGGGGGCGCCGTCGCGCTCCCCCGCCTTCCTCGTCGTCCTGTGGGTGGTGGGTATACAGTGCGCGGTTGCGCCCCTCCTCGCCATCGTGGTGGTGGTGGTACTGCCCGCGCGTCGTCTTGGTTGGCGGTGGGGGCGCCGTTGCGTTTCCCTCGCCTCCTCGCCGTCTTGCGGGTGGTGGGCGTGCCATGCGCCGTTGCGTCCCCCGCGTCATCTTGGTGGGTAGTGGGTGCGCCATTGCGCTCCCCGCCTTCCTCGTCGTCCTGTAGTGGTGGGTATGCCGAGCGCAACCGCGCTCCCCGCGCGTCGTCCTGGTGGGTGGTGGAACACTACTGGAAGACCCATCTGGCCAGTGTTGATCCGACCGCCACACCGCGCACACCTACCCTGCCTACAGGGCCGTGACGCCAACTCGCGCGAGTGTACTGCCGCGACTTCGTCGTCGTTCCTTGCCGCCCTTTGTTCTCCTAGACGGCTTCTTTTTGGATGTTCAGTAAAAGGACCGCTGCCTGCCAAGGGCCCGCATCGTGTGTTTCATTTCTACTACATAAGCTAACATGCTCACATGTTGCTTTTGCCTGAGCATGCGACTGGGACTCTTGTGCCTGGATGCTGCCTCCGTTGCGTTCCAGACGGCGAACAGCCGCAGCTACAAGTTCCACTGTTATCATAGGCCCATGCTGCATGTCACCATATAAACTCCTGATGAACTGGTGAAACGATGGCAGACAACTAAATGGTTGAGGAAGTACGGACGGTGACAAGTGTGTTGCAGACATGATACGTCACGTGTAGTGGCTCTCGGTGCGCCTTTGTAAATATTTCTCACGCACTCTGCATCGCCACGAAGCACTCACGTGATGTGACGCGTCGCGCGGTTCGTCGTGTCGTTTCAGTTTAGGACCGCCCATCTGCACGTCGACACCAGCAGTGAAGATGACCAAACGCAAGTTGCCGCCCGTAGAAGACGACGACGACGAAGCGCTCGATCAACCCAGGAAGCTTCCCGCTATCGGAACCAATGCAAGTACCCGTCCTCGACGGAACAAGCCTCCTTCCCGACTTACTCTACCACATCGTCCCACTCGTGCAACTAGCGCGCCTCCGAAGCCCTCTGCTAACTCAACGCTCGCCTTTCGGGATCTCCGGAATCAAGATACACCACTTGAAAGTGTCAAGGCCGCTAATGACTTCTGTATTGCTCAAAAGCTTGATGCAGAACGTGCCAATGCGGCAGGGATCCAAGCAAACCACCACGCTCTCTCCCGTGAGCTTGCTTCCTCCAGAGAGGCAGAACTAGACAAGCGTCGTCGGCTTGTCGACTCTACTGAAGAACTGGAGAAGCTTCGTCTCAAACACGAGAAAGAAGTAGCCAATCTTGAAATTCAACTCCAGAAACGTGCAAATGAAATAAGGCAGCTTTCGGCGGACCTCTGTATCACAAAAGGGAACTTTGACAACGAGCGTGCTGCGGTTGCCTCACTCAAATCTACAATCTCTGATCAGTCAGCGGCGCAGATTACGCTTAATGCGCAGATGAACACACTCCGAACGGAAAGGAACGCGTTGCAAACCCAACTCGATACGGTAACATCATCGGTTTCCCAACAGAATCTCGATCACCAATCTGCTCTCAGACGAATAGCTTTCCTCGAGCAGGAGGCAAGAGAGTCAGAAATGATTCGCCGGAAGCTCCACAACATGGTCCAGGAGCTCAAGGGAAACATCCGTGTTTTTTGTCGCGTTCGACCAGTCCTCCCTCATGAGCTGACGTCCCCGACCATGAATGGCAGTTCAAATTCTGAGCACCATACAAGGACTCTCGTGGCAAACATTGCGTTCCCTGACAAGGTGGAGCACAAGGAAATCGTCGTTGCGTCCTCAAGCTCGAGTGCAATGGGCAAGGAACGAAAAGAAATATATGCATTCACATTCGATCGCGTAAAGTTTTGTCCCGGTGCGCAGATTATGATTGACGGTCGTATACAGGTCTTTGAGCCCGAGTCTACGCAGGGCGATGTCTTTGAGGAGATCTCGCTTCTCGCTCAAAGTTGCGTCGACGGGTACAACGTCTGTATCTTTGCATATGGTCAGACTGGTTCTGGTAAATCCTTCACCATGGAGGGTGGCTCTGTGGGTTCATTCCAGGCCATGCTTTTCCTTCCTTAACAAGTTTCCACAGACCGAAGAGACAACAGGAATGATACCCCGCGCAGTCAATGAAGTATTCGGAGCCGCGGGCGCATTGAAAGGCAAAGGTTGGGAGTACAGTATGGAGGGTCAGTTCTTAGAGATTGTGATTGAGCCCTCTCCCTTTTTTGATTTTCACTGATGGGAATACAACACAGTATAACGAGACCATCAACGATTTACTTGGGAAGGGGGAATTTGACACGAAGAAGCATGATATCAAACATGAAAAGACAGCAACGGGCGTCAGTACGCGAGTGACCGACGTCAATGTGCTACCTCTGCACACACCGTGCGAGGTCTCGTCACTCTTGCGTTTAGCGAATTCGCGGCGCACTGTGGCTGCAACGCTCATGAACGAACGTTCGTCGCGGTCACATTCAGTCTTTACTCTCCGAATCTCTGGGCACAATGAACATACGAAGGAACGTTGTGAGGGAAGCCTCAATCTCGTCGATCTTGCTGGAAGTGAACGTTTAAACTCGAGCGGTGCTGCCGGACACAAGGACCGTCTCAAGGAGACACAAAACATCAATCGCAGCCTTAGCGCGCTGGGGGATGTCATCGCCGCATTGGGCGAGAAGGAGGGAAAAGGAGACAAACATATTCCGTATAGGAACTCGAAGGTGGGCCGATCATCTATGCGTGCTCTCTGGCAGCTGTCCCTCTTGATCGCGTGCGAGCTTTGCTAACCTCGTCTCGCCACTTTTCCTCCCTGATGTTACCCCGGGCAGCTCACTTATCTTTTGCAACATTCCTTGAGTGGGCACTCGAAAACCCTGGTACGTGAGATCGGTACCCGGCGCTGTGTCGCTGGTGACTATTCTTTTACAAAGATGATTTTGAACCTTTCCCCACTTGCCGCACACCTGAACGAGTCGTTGACATCACTGCGATTCGCGACAAAGGTGAGAATGAATCGTGTCACACAAGCTTAGTTTGCCCACTTCGTACCCGTTTGTAGGTCAATAATACCACTGTTGGCCCAGCAAAGAAGCAGGTCCGCGGCGCCAGCTGAAACAGCCACGACCATTGCTCAGTGGGTTACACTGGCACCCGCTACCGCTCCGCCTACGGGCGATTGTACTATGTTTCACGATTATGAGGATACGTCGTGGTTGATGTAGGGTCTGATGTGATCACCTGTCATGCCCGGTTCTGCAACTAAGACCTTCTCCATCAGACCAAGTGTAGGCTCAACTGTCTCGCAACGCGCGTCTGACGACAAGGGCATCATTTTGACCATCCAAATTTGCCTGCTGCGCTGGTTGAGGGTCTGAGACGTAAATTTGACATGCGAGACGATTCGACCCGTCTTCCCGTCGATGCATGACCATCACTTCTGAGCGGGCACTCGAACTAAAGTCCAGTACCTTTTCGGGGGATTTCCTCAGCTCAGGTCAGCAAATTTTACACTTTGTCGCTTATCCTGAGAAAGGGTCATGTGCGTACTCATAGGACGTGGGGGTATGCAAGCAGCAGGGTTACGATCAAGCAAGTTGCGTCCCTTGTTGCGACGTTCGGTTCAAACCAAGTTCGTGGTAGACATCATACTACAGGTGTACCCCGCCTTGATGTGTCGAAGTAGGTCCAGCAAACCCGGGCTTTGTCCGTGATCTTGGGAAACGCGACGGCGACACGCGGCGCTATCGAACATGGTGCTGGACTCGCCATTTTCGAGTTTATCTGAGGTATGCCTGAGGGGGTCTAGTCACAATGCTGACAGGCGTGTCCTGTCATTGCCACACAGACTGACCAGGCAGACGAGTGTTAAGACAGCGTGATGACGCTACCCGCTTAAGATTTTGATGGCTGGGTACAGTAGAGGGGGGTTCTTTCTGCTTAGGCCGCCGACGCCGCAGGCCGCACAACACGTCTGAGGACGAAGACCACGATGATCCTTCTAACCTTATTACAGTATTGTCTAGCTGGAAAATGATTCGACTGATAGGACAATCTCGATCCTGACAGCAAGACAAACATGGATATTCAGCGCAACTGAACCACTCTCCGAGAATAACTGTCAGCTGAGTCGGCAATGCTCACGACTCTCAAGCAGCTGCTGTGCAAGTTTATATACTGGCACTTTTCTGATGATGTCTTCCCATGGGCGGTATCTGCAAATAGATTGCATTGAGAGTTAGCAAACAGCTTTTGATCGACTCACTATCAATGAGTCACATCAGTTACATACATCAACAGTGGATGATTGTCACTCACCCTCAGAGGACTCGTGAGCCTGATTAGTAGCCAGCCTTTCGGCGACAGCTTGATCAATTTGAGGATCTCTTGTAGTACTCGCGGAGGTATGCTGCAGATCCCGCAAGCAAATAGTGCACAAAACAAGCGCTCAGTACCACGAAACCGACCCTTGAATGGACATACTGTTGTAGAATACCACGGAGGAGATAGCTCACTAACCGCTGTTCATGGTCGCCAGTTGCATTAGACATTATCGTTGCTGACTCTGCCACGCACCTGATTCAGGACGACCACTATCACTACCGATGGAAGCAGCGTCACTGTGGGTACCAGGATTATAAAATATGGTGCGCCTCACAAGCAGCCAAAGCATTTCTTGGCGGCGCCAGCCACAAATCTTGCCATATCATCAAGACCCCTTTTAGCTTCAAAGGAAGGCCGCCCCAGAGAACCATCTCTCTCGCTCATCTTCCTGTGAGCTGGAGGTCTATTGGCAAGGTCAACATCAACCACCCATCAACAGCTCGTGTTTGGAACATACGAAGATTCCACAGGAAATGTGTCAGGCAGTTGAACGTCCCTGATATATATCCGGGTAGGTGCGGACATGGCAGAGGTGACGATGAAAGCGACGGAGAACAAGGAAGAGAAACGCATCGTTTATGGTCGGCCGTCAACGGCAAAGGAGTAAAATAAGGCTGACAGAAAGCAAGCCGTGAGCAGGTCAATACGAAGTAGGTGAATACTACGCTTACTAGCCAGTACCTGTGAGCCACACAAAGATGACGACTGCAGAAATAGGGTTAGATGACGGGAATTTATAGGGATGAGATATGAAACGCCGTCAAATAGTAGTATGGTTTGGGTGTCACAGCAATCTCCATGCGGGATGTGATTCTGCCAAAAGGTTAGTCTGGCCCTCATCTGGGTCGTTTCGGTGATCCGATTCCTCCGTACGCTCCTACGAGTGTCTCGGGAAGGGACCCACCCTGGTAGCCCACCACTGGCAGTTCTAATGGAACACTCTGAGTCACTTCCACACTGAAATCTGAATCTTGTTCCTTGGCACGCGACGAAGCTACTTCTGACACACTTCTGAATCGTTCTCGGCACACCGTGATTGAAATTTGCATCCGGAAACAGAGAATCTTGTTCCCCACGACGGAAATGCGAGCGTACGAATGGGGAGAGTAGAAGGCCATTGACATCCCTGCCGCGACGAGATAGCCCCGCATGATAAGGACGACCGACACCGGGATTAATGCCACGACCAAGTCCCGCAATTGCCCCTGCAGCGCTGGATGTCAGTTTTCATGCGTTTGCGTCTCCATTGGAAGCCGTGTAACGCCGTGTTGCGCCAGAAGAGGTCGTGAATTTCTCTCCTAGCCCACGCCATCTACCCGAGTCCGTTGTTTGTTTCGTCTCACCCGCGCCATCCATATGACCTCCACACGCACACTCCGTTTGTGCAATCCCGGATCTCTTCATGGGCCATGAAACTGTGATAGCGTAGCAACCAGGATCATGGTAACCTTCTGTAGACTTACATTACAACACGCCCCACCGCGTTCCTGTGGTAACTGCGCTCCTAACTTGATGGGCCTTCCAGCATTCTAGCTCTGCCAATGCCTGGCCTCGTCTTATGGCCTCCCCCGCCGCTCGGTAGCCCATGGATTCGGCAAAATTTCCGAGGCCAATGAGAAGCCACAACGATTCCTTGCGGCAAGTCCTCGGCTCGCAGTGCCAGACGGGAGGTTAAGCTTCAAGGTTAATGCTGGTTAGTGTATATGATCCTTTTCAAACTTTGTCTCAGGACCCCACCCAGTCATGTCCGCCCACTGCGAACGTCGCCCTGCCGCATTGAACGGCAACGGGGGCTATCGGGGAAACGAATGGTAGCAGAAGGTACTAATTTGCACGGTCTTTCCCGATGTTGCGTCCAGGCGCTGCTGTTGGCGGAAATATGACGTGCCAACAGATCTTCTATCTGCTCAGGCTTCCGACGCTGCAGGCCCTCACAACATGCTTGAGGACAAATACATGTAGACCCTATATCAACTGGAAGACGATCCGACTTGTAGGACGGTCTCGACCCATCTTCGAGTGACAAGCATCGATATTCAGCACAACTGAACCCAGCTTTCCGAGAATAATTGTCAGTTGTGTCGGAGATGTTCGTGATCCATCGCTTACCACTGCCAAGTACCTGAGTCTATATACTGGCACTTTTCTGATGTCTGCCCACAGTCGGTGTCTACAAATAAATAGCATTGAGAGTTAGCAAACAGCATTTAATTGACTTACTATCAACGATTATCAGTTACATACATCAGCAATGGACGAATGTCACCCACCGCCAGGGTCAGATTCATGAGCCTCGTCTGCAGCTAGCCTCTCGGCAACAGCTTGATCAATTTGAGGATCTCTTGTAGTACTCGCGGAGGAATGCTGCAGTTTCGGCAAGTTAACAGTATAGAAACAAGTGCTCAGTACCATCAAAACGACCTTCGAATGGACATACTGTTCGAGAAGACCAAGGACGAGTTAACTCAGAAATCGCTATCCATGATCGTCAGTTGCATTAGACATGATCGTCGCCAACCCGTCACCCACCAGCCTGAGGTTCAGATTGAACAGTTCTAACGGAAGCAGCGGCACTGTGAGCACCAGAATTGACTAAGATCAGATACGGTATGCGCCTCACTCGCAACGAAAGCAATTCTTGACGGCACCAGCCACCGACTTTGCTATATCACCAAGGCCCCTTCTAGCTTCAAAGGAAGACAACTGCGGAGAGCCATCTCCCCCGCTCATTTTCCCGTGAGCTAGAGGTCTATTTGAAAGGTAACCATCGGCCGTTCATCAAAAAACCGGTGTTTGATACACACGGAGACTCTCCAAGGAATGTATCAGGGGGTGCGGGCGCGGACATGGCGGAAGTGATGATGAAAGCAACAAAGAACACGGAAGAGAAGCGCATCGCGTATAGTCAGCCGTCAACGGCAAAGGAATAAAATAAGGCTGACAGAAAGTGAGCAGTGAGCAGGTTGATACGAGGTATATGGACACTAAGCTTACTAGCCTGTACCTGTGAGCCGCGGAAAGATAACGACCGCAGAATTAGGGTTTGATGACAGGAATTTATTGGAATGACATGTGAAACACCATCGAAGATGATTCGGGTCATCATCCAGTTGGTTATGGTTCTATCAAAATGTCACTTCGCACTTGTTGCTCCCCATCTGGGTCATCTCGATGATCCCATTCCTGCTCGCATTCTACAAGAGTCCCGGGAATGGACCCACCGCGGTAACCTGCCACCGGCAGCAAGTGGTATTGGTTCTGAAACAAGGCTCCTGAGTCGTTCCCAAGGCTGCTGAAATTTGCGCCTGGAAACAGAGAATCGTGCTCCTCGGCACACGACGATTCCCAAAGCTTCTATGAACACAACGGCAGTGCGAGCGTATTGAAGGACAGGAATGCTACTACTAGAAGGTCATTGACATACCCGCCGTGACGAGATGGCGCAGTACAAGGACGGCGACCGACCGACGCGTTGGAAATGAGACTCCAGAAAATGGCACTCACATCACTTTGGGAGAGACTCATACCCAGCGGGCCATTGCCATATTTTGCATCGCGACCCAGTGGATGTACGGCTCATCCATATGACTCCCTTGATCACCGTTCGTTTGATATCGGTGAGCGCGATCCCGGGACTCTCCATGGGCCATGAAACTGTGATGGTGCTGCAACAACCATTTGGAGACGGAGGCTGGATAACAATGAACATTAAAAACTACACATACTTGATATCGTTGGCCATGGTGTTCACGCAAAAGCAACAGCACCGGCTGTCACTCGGGCCAGTATCTTGGATGTCCGTCAGGTATGACACATCCAGCTGGGGGGCTCAGTTGGGTGCCCAATGTCGAAAGAAATGAAGCTTGGGCTATAGAAAGGATTGGAAACGGAACTATTGAAGGATCTTCGTGATGGAGCGAGGCGTCAGACACAAGATATATGTCAAACTTTCGATGGGGTAGGTAGTCAAGAAATTGGTTCATGACAGTTGAGTTTGTCTCACGACACCCAGTCATGTCCGCCCACGAACGTCGGCTCGCCGCCCTCCAAGCCGACATCCAAACGCTCGAAGCCGAAAACGTCGCCCCCAAAGAATGGACCCTCCTCGGCGAATCCTCCGCCCGCACACGCCCGCATGACGCCCTCCTCGGCCACGACCTCGAGTTCGAGCGCACCGCCCGCACCGTCCCCATCATCACCGACACCGTCGTCGCCGCCCTCGAAGCCCGCATCAAGGCTCGCATCCAAGAGGGCCGGTTCGACGACGTCGTCCGCGTCGCCCCCGAGACGCCCTTTGTCCCCGCGCGCTGGGCCGAGCTGCAGGACACCCGCTCCGCGCAGTCCCTCGCGCAGCTCTACGAGGCCGACTACCTCGCACGGCAGCCCGGCGCGCCGGACGACCGCGACGGGCGGCTCCAGCGCGAGCACGACGCCATCACCCAGGCGTGGGAGGGCCTCTGCGCCAAGCTGGACGCGCTCTGCAACGCGCACTTTGTTCCCAAACCGGTGCGTCCCGTCTGTCTCGTGGGCGGTGGGGGGGAACTGATCTGGGCTGATAGCCCAAGGTGGGGATCACGACGGTGTCGGACGTCCCGGCGGCGGCCTTCGAGTCGGCGCTGCCTTCGGGGAGGTCAGTTGCGAGCATGCTCGCGCCGGAGGAGATCATGGCCCCTGCGTCCTCCTCGGACGTCCGTGCGCGCAGCGAGCTCACCCCCCTCGAAAAACGCGCGCGGCGAGCAAGAGAGAGGAAAGCAAAAAAGAAGATACGTGATGCACTCGACAAACGCATCGGGGCGAAATCAAACAAGAAGAGCGCAAAGCAGGAAAAGGAGGCCGCACTCAAGAGCCTTGTCAAGTCTGGAAAGGGTGTCACGGTCGTTGGAAAGCCAAGCAAGACTCAGAAGACGGGTAAATTAGCAAAGAAAGCCAAGTGAGATCTATCTGTGCGTGTGCCTTTCGTTCGTTTCTTTGTCTGTTAAATGTCTGATAGCAGGGAGACTACCCGCATCGCTAGCACGCCACAATGCACTCTTCCATCAGGGTCAAAGATGAGTGGAGGACTGGCCCATCGTTCCAACGCGTACTGGAACTATCACTGGAGGACAATCCACAACCAAATGTATGTATAGTCCCGATAAACGTCTGCCGAGGCGCAGTCCCAATCATTTGAGAAAAAGATAAAATGATTGTCTATCAGTATACGAGTGGTCATGATAGTCAAAACGTGATGGTCACCGCCCAATCCTTGGTAATCTCCACCGCCGGATCCTTGATAACGACCACACCCGCCCTCTCCGCCGTTCCTTCCTCATACGTCCAATCCAGCGCCCTCGTCTCTCCCCCGAGCACCACCTCCACTCCTGTCGGCCGCTTCTCCACACCGAGCACCACGACCCGCTCAACCCTCACCCCAGCCTCCTCCATCTCCCTCGCGAATGCATTCGCAGGCGTATACGACGGCACGCCAGACGCCGCAGCACGGTCACCGCTCCGAATCGTCACCGCCCGCGCTGCGCGCTTCTTACCCTTGCCTTCGAAGCTCGTCGAGGCCTCCAGGGCGCGCCATACGAGCTCTCCGCGCTGGTAGTTAAAGCCCTCGCCGTCGTCGAGGTAGAGCTCGCCTTGGGCGCTGCCGTCGACGCCCAATGCGACCCGCAACGTGAATGGGTCATGTTTCATCAACGGGGAGGACCGCCGGGGACGTTCGCGCGTGGGGAGTATGGATCCGCCACGGATAAGCAGAGGGATTTGGTGGAGGGCCGCTGGGACGGTGACTGTCCGGCCAGCGGGTTCAGAGGCTGACGGCCGATGCGGTTTGTAAGTGAAATAGTCATAATAGACTTGTGCGTCAGAGAGATAGAGGTCGGCAGACGCTGCACCTCGAGTGGTCACAGGTTTACACAAGAGACCAGAAGAGCCCAGATAGAACTGTTCGTCCATACCAAAGCCTTGTTCGTCCTCAGGGAACATGACGTATTGAGGGCTACCGTCACATTTAGCATCGGCGTCAAACCCATTGAGACAGTAACATACCGCAGGATGGGTACCCCACTCAGACTGCTTTCCCTGAATGCATTGTACCAGATGGGCAACATCGCATATCTCAGCCTCAACATATCCCTAAGCATGGTCTTGTAGGGCTCATCCAAAAGATACGGTTCCCGGCGCTTCGTATCGATGTGCGCGTGTGCTCGGAAGAATGGCGAGAATACACCGACACCATACCATCTCACGAGCATCTCAGGATCGGGGTTTCCAAAGAAACCACCGACATCAGCTGGACACGAGTTAGCATCACAATCATAATGAGATGGAATTTCTCACATCCTGCAAATACCATCCCGGCGAGTCCGTTCGAAAGAACCATCTTCGCTCCTACCGCCATGTGTTCCCATGTGCCCAGGTTGTCACCAGTCCATATCGCCGCAAAGCGTTGGGTACCAGCATAATAAGAACGGGTGAGCACAAAGGGACGTTTGGGAGGGTCAGAACGGTGGTAAAGTGCATTATAGGTTTGGTTGGCCTATGGAAACGCAATATGAAAGAGGGTAATTGAAAGAATCGAGGAGACCGCGTACGAAAAGCATCCCATTAATGTTGTGCACATCTCTGTGTTCCCACCCACCGTAATGTACGTTGTCCCTCGGCATCGAGATCTCCGGACCATTGAAAACAGATGGCTACAGGCAAGTCAGTATTCTCTAGCGTAGTGTTGATGAACCTACGTACCTCGTTCATGTCGTTCCAGATACCTACGTTCTCCGAGCTTTGCGACCACGACCACGACCCACCGGCGCTCTTGAGTTTGAATAGCTCGACCCACAGGTCCCAGCTCTTGGGGTTGAAAAAGTCGATCCACGAAGAAGACCCGGGCCAGCACCATCTATCAACTACGTTGTGGATGCAACAGGAAAAGTAAAGAAAACGACGTACCCTTCATATTCACCCTCTCCCGACTTGGGTTTTATCAGCGTATCGAGATCAGACGCCATTTTGTAGGCAGGGTAACTCGACTCGCGTTTGAGATGGGGATCGACAATGACAACCATCTATACAAGTCGTCAAGTCCAATGCAACTGTGTTTCGGAAGAAACGCGCCTTTCGTTCATTGGCCTCCACGTCCGCAATCATTTCGACCGGGTCCGGAAACGTCTTCTCGTCCCACATAAAGTACTTGTGACCTTCCGAATACTCGATGTCGAGCCAAAAGACATCAACAGGGATGTCCTCCTCGTCGAACCGCCTTTGTACCGATCTGACATCGTCACTGCTCACATAATTCCAGCGACATTGGTGGTATGCGAGGGAGTACAACGGAGGAAGCATAGGAGTGCCCGTAAGACGAGCGTATTGCGAGAAGATTGAGGTAGGGTCAGGACCGGGGAGGATAAAGACATCAAGAATGCCGGATTCGGAGATCCAGTGTGTCTCAGTGCCGCCGTTCTTCTTCCCGACATCGATCCAGGTGTCGCTTCCGACGGCATTGAACACAGCGACGGTACCCTTTTTACCATGGGCATGCATCAAAGGGACGGCGCCATAGAGGGCGACGGAGGAATCTGCGAGGTACTCAAACACGTCGGCGTTGTAGAGTCTGTAAGGATCCGAGTAGGTCGCATCGGGACCAGTAGTAGAAGGGAGGGATAGGTTTGTAGCGTGTTCCGGGATGCCATAGACGTGGGGATGGTTCGGGAAAGTAATGTCGAGCGAAAGGGATTCCGGGCCTGCAAAACCGAGATGAGTGGGTGACAGGATACGCGTGACAAAGGCTCACCCTTGGGCTTTGAATCTGTCCACGTCGACCAGGTCTCCTCCCACCAAGCATCCTGTTGCTCACCCTCAAACCAAGCAGCGTTGTTGACGTGGAACGGAACCTGTTCGCCTTCTGCACCGTCCGTCTGTGGCTGCACGTTCTCTTTTGTTCTGAAATGTTCCATGTGGAGTAAACCACGTCCGTTGAGCACGACCTGCGCCTCTCCGTTCTTGTACAAGGCAATCCTGAGGGGGTTGTACTGCACAACGACCTCGAATGTGGTGCCTGGCTCGCCGTATCTGGTGCGTATCTCGTCTTTACCGACTAGCCACCGTATCTGACTTGATTTGCTGAGAGTGGGGTCGCGAACGAGGGCCCAGGAAGCAGCTTCGTTGTAGTGTCTCCGTAGACGAGCCATTTCGTCCATTTGGACTCGTATGACCCCATCTTCGTGCGCTCTGAGTTCGAGGGCAAACTTGATGTCGGGGTATAGCGTCGACCTGACCGTGGCGGTGAAAAACGAGTCGGTGGGGTCGCGAAGGACCGAAGATGGGTCGATGTAGTAGGGAGACTGCCACGACTGACTGGCAGCGTGTGCGCGTGCAGAAAGAGCGCGACCGCGGCGACAAAAGCCTGACTGGTCGCAAGTTTTGAATGAATCGCGCTTGAATGCGAGCGTCGACGCCGACACGAGCAGCGCGACGAGGAGCGAAAGTGACCGCATCGCGCTGAACGAGCCTGTCGTTGTCCAAGGTCCAGCACATATGGCCCCGACATGATGTAATACATTCCCACAGTATCAATCGCTGTACTCGTAGAAACCTTTGCCCGTCTTTCTTCCCAACCACTGTGCGTCCACCATCCGTTCGAGCAACACGGACGGGCGGTATTTCGAATCGGACGTGCCCGTGTACAGAGTCTGTTGTATTGACAGACATGTGTCGAGTCCAATGCTGTGACTGTGTTAGCGCACGCGAATACACCATCAGACCCACTTACAAGTCAGCTGAAACACACCGTCAGAGACGACCGATGGATAGAACATGGACTCACCGAGTTGAAGTGGTCCCATTGGATGAGCCATGCCCAATCTAAATATCTTGTCAATGTCGTCTCGCGTCGCGACGCCCTGTCAAATCAATTGGCTCTCGTATTGCAACACAAGGCAGACGCACCTTTTCCAGACACATGATAGCCTCGTTTATAAACGGCATCAAGAGCGCATTCGAGACAAAGCCAGGCACGTCTTGCGACGTCGCCACCTCTGACCCAACCGTCAACTCGCGCACGGGTCAACCCAACCATGCCCACCTTTACCACACGCCTCTGCGAACGCGCGCGACCGATCCAGCGTGTCCTTGGACGTTTGCACCGCCGAAATAAGCTCGACCAGTTTCTAGACACAGGCTCAATAGAGACCCCCAACGCAGCACGGCGCGACGCACCATCACCGGAACAGGGTTAAAGAAGTGCAAGCCTACACTCCATCAGCCCCGCCCTCGCGCCCGAGACGCGTACTCACCCACGACCCGCCCGGCAGCCCGCGTCCCCTCCTCCGATGCCGCAGACACACCCTCGGGCACCACCGCCGCAGCGATCTTGGTGATACTGATCGACGACGTGTTCGTTGCCAATATTGCCTTGTCGTTCAGCGTCTCCCGCAAGCTCCGGAACACCCGCTTCTTGAGCTCGACTTGTTCGGACACGGCCTCGACGACCATGTCTGCGTCGCGCATGGCTGCAAGCGTGTCTACGACCCGGATGCGGTCCTTGGCTTCAGCTGCTTCAGCCTGCGTGAGCCGTCCTTTCGACACATCTTTGGAGAGCAGGGAAGAGAGAAAGCTCTGTGAGTGGGCGAGTTGCGACGGGGACGTGTCGTGGATCAGCACGGGTACTTTGGCACGGACAGCAGAGACAAAGGCGATGCCTGTGCCCATCTGGCCAGCGCCGAGGACGCCCAGTTGCTTGATGCCGTGCGCAATGGACATGGTAGTTCAAGTACTTGCTAGTTCCGAATCACGTGTACATGCAGCGGTATAATATCATTTGAACCCCAAAAAGCACCAAAAACAAAACGAATCTTGTTCGATGGAAAAGAATTGAAAACAACAAACGAGAGCACGCAAAACGAAAACTCGGCGGCGTAGAATCAACAGAGCACTGAAGAGGAAACGATGGTCGATGGGCTAGGTTGAACCGATATACAGAATAATAGGACAATAAGGAAGGAAATAGGTATGTACCTGTAAGTGAAATGAGATGCGCTAGAGCTAGAGATGATTGCGACACGGTTTTCGAATGCGGGTTGATCGAGACAGATCTAGGTCGGAACGGCGCGTGCAAGGCCGAGTAAATTAGATGCGAGCATGTGCTGGTCAAATAGTCTGTTGGTCCATCGGCAGCGATGGAATCAGGGAATCCGGGCCATCCCTGGTGGACGACATGCGCGTGTATGCGCCGGAAATCGTCGACAAGCATGTTGCTTGGGAATCATGGCCATGGCGGTCCATTATCGTATCAGCTTCCCCCAATCCAAGACACCACCTTCCTTTTCCCTACCACCTTCCCGCCGCGGAAAGGCGTTCCAAAATCTGAGCGTCTCATCCCCAGCGCCCGTGACGATCGTCTCCCCGTCAGGACTCATGGCAAGATAAAGCACCCGATGCGTGTGTCCAGTGAGTGACGCAACTTGAGAAAGCGATGGATATCGCCAGATACATATTTGATTCTGAGCTGCCGTGCTCGAGTACCCATGGGTACTGACCAACTCATGCGACGTTTGTGACCAAATAAGATTACAGACCTGGCAAACCGTCAATCACGGCATGTGGGGACGAATGTTAGACACACCTGGCTCCCAGTATCCAATTCGTTCAACATCGTGCCAGAAAACGTATTCCAAAATCGGATGTGTTTATCTTGTGTCCCACCACCCGTCGCCAGTACTCCAGAGACGTGTGGATCCCAGGCAAGCGCCTTGACGGCCGCGGTATGTTCATGAAACTTCCATAGTGGAACGTCGCCTTCCCCGTCGCTGCCGCTATTCGACCTTGATCGACGTGTCGAAGTACCAATACCACCTCCAGGTCCGGACCCAGAGGCATGCATAGATGATGCAGCAGACGACGCACGGCGAGATCCGCGGAGGTCCCATATACATACTTTGTTGTCGTTGCCTCCACTTGCCAGTGCTGAACCCATTCCTGAGCCTCCAGGGCCTTGCGCTGGCGCACCTCCAGTACTTGGCGCTCCGATTCCTCCCTCAACCACACACGAGCCAGTCGCGGTGACACCGATACCGGTTCCGCGTGGATTCCCAAAGCCCATCCCCAGCTCTCCGCTCCACCGCAACCCACAGACCTCTTGTCGATGTCCTGCGCACTTTCTAAACGGCCTCCCCCCAGCGCCCTCGCGGACGTCTCGATGGTGGACCATGCGATCTCTGCTCCCACTACTTAATATGTGCCCATTCCATGATAGGGCACCGATTCGCTGAGTATGAGCAGGGGCATAAGTGCGTATCGCCGTGAGAGCTGCGGCATCAAATATATGTAGTTGACCAGAAAGCGTGCCTACAGCGAGCATTGTGCCCTGCGATCACAGGACAGCGTTAACGAACACAAAAGACGTCAAGACGACGAACCTTTTGAACCCATGCAACAGAGCTGATAGTGTCACCGGTTCCACTCAGGTCACACAGCTTGGAGACATGAGCGTTATGAGCTGACCAGAGGTAGACACAGCTACCCAGACCAACGCCAAGAACGTTTGTGTTTGACCAATCGACCAGATTGAGGTAAAAATCATCTGCGAGTTCTGGGGCGTCTAGGACCCTGTAGGGCGTCTTGCAGACACTTCGAAGTTGACGACGTGGTGATTCGAGGAGCTGGCGCGACTCTGCTCGCACCGGGGACATGGAGTATGCTTCGTCGGTTGGTGTATCGAGACGGCGCTTACTGGAGGGCGTGGGAGAAGGAGAGGTGTAATGGAAGATGCGCCGGCGCGTTGGGGTGGTGGGTGCGACCGAGGAGGATTGAGTCGGTCGTGTCGGTGAAGCGGGTCGATGAGGAGAGGGAGGTGTCACTTCGCTGTGGAGGATGGTGTTGAATATGGTGTTGGCTTGCTCTGGTGGCACCACAACGATGTGTGGATCCGATAGGTGCGTAAACAATTGTAGCGTGGACCAAGTCAGCGACGGGATGGGTAAGGGTAGAAAAGGCTCACCCTTTATGGCATCTGACTCGGTGGGTATGATGCGATGTTTGGAGGGTGTGGAAGGCCCACTGTCGTCCATGAGGTGATACGAGGTTCTCATATCGCCCGTGTCTCTGCTGGGCACGAAGCGGTCGCCATACTCTCTGTGTGCACGAGAAGGGTTTTCGGGTGATTCTGGCGCGGGAGTGTCGCTCGCTGTGAATTGTGAGTAGTTGAGGGAGGGGATCGGAACGGGGGCCGTGTTGGGAGGAGCGATAGAAAAGGCGGGATTTACGCGCGGTCTGTTTCTTCGTGGCGTGTCGTCGTCAGTGTCTTGATTTGCGGCGCGCAATCGTTTGCCAAAGGGCGAGTTTTTGAGACCAGACATGGCGCGATGTGAAACGTGAATTGGACGATAACGAGCGAGACGACGACGACGATGCAGTGCGAAAGGCGGAGAGCGAGTCGGTGAATGGGTCAGCGCGACCGAACCCGGGCAGGGCAGAGCGAGAGGCAGAGAACAGGCAACCCAACGACGCGTCGATTACCTAACACCCCTGCTCACTTTTTTCAACCAGCGACACGCGTAAAAAACGAACAAAAATCACAAAAAATGAATAAAACGAGCCAGGAAAGGACACTCACGAACGATGTAGACGCTCCAAATGTCCCCCTGACCCATTTTCAACCAGCCCGGTCGGGTCAGGAAGCGCCCCTCGTCGTCGTCCATTCAAGCGGAGACTGAACCTAAATCGCGTTTGTAAGACGCGCCTCGTCGTCGTCATCGACCGCGAAAAACACTCACCATCAGCTGGACAGACCTAGAAAACGGGTCCAGCATTTTTCGACCAGTAGGACATCCTTCTCTAGTGATTGTCGCGTGCTCGAGCGCCTTGGGCCATGGATAGCGGGATGAATAGAGTGGACCAGCTAGTCCTACAATCACAGTCTTCTCTGACTATGGCGGTCAGTTGAGTCTTCAAGTGTTTCCGAGTGTCTGTTCTGCAAAGGCACGGTAATGGGTAGTGTGGTAGAAGCGTGACTACGTGGCACACTAGTACCGCTGTTCCCACTCGTGTCTGATTGGCTTACCGCGAAATTAGTATGCCGGACACATCATCTCTGCCGCCAAATCCATCATCACCGCAACCATCGATTACTCCAATCGATCGCTGGTATAACTCTTGCAAGGTTCGCGTGAACTTGTGTCAGTAAAACAAGTCCACTGTACTGTCCGATTGGAACCATCGTTCCGAGTTGAACTCGGCCACGATTTGGATGATTGGATCACAGTCCACAAACTGGTTTGGTGACCTCAGAGGCGGGCCGGTCACCAGACTGTCTACAGACTCACAGACTCGGTTTCAGCTATAGTCAAAAAAAGACTATCTAGAAGAAGGCGCGGCCTTTCTCAACACTTGGTATGATCCGACGATTCGAATGCATCAGGTCTCTCTGATGCTGCATTCTCGTGTCGGTCATCGGTTTGGCACACAATGCGACCTTCAAAGGCACTTTCGGAATGGAACAATTGTTTCCTGAGGTCACTCGTGATTTCGGTCCCATGGTACACAATCATCAATACACTTCAACGCTACTTGATCTCTAAAACGTATGTCCATAGAGTAGCTCGTAGAAAATTGGGTAAATAGGATATAAACACAGTGAAACTATCTCAAAGCTGTAGGCACAACTAAAAAGCAATTGTCTTTGAACGGTATCAAATTATCTGAAGAGTACTATAAAAAGTGGACACGGAAGAAACCCAATATCCAATTCCAAACCCACATACCAAATCTCATCACAAATAGGTGATCGTGACAGACGACTCGCTTGTCGAGACAGAGGTCAAAACGCGATCGTTGTGCTTAACGTCAGCAGTCGTAGCGCCGGAGGGGGTATAGAAGCCGTTCCCAGTAGCCACGGCGTCCGTAAAAGTGATCGAGCCAAAGTTGGCAAACGGAACCGTTTGATTGTTCGTCTTGTAATCTTCGACGATCCACTCTGCGTTCTGCTGGCACAAAGGACTGTTGGACGTCAGAGCTTTCGATACCGTCTGACCATTGGACAGATTTTGAATCGTTGCGATGCCAGAGGTTGTGGACGTGGCGACGACCGTGAGTTGGATGTCATCTCCGGCCGAGATGGTGATCCCAGAAAAATCGGAGGAGTAGGCTGGCACCCACTCGTACCAGGCTATTCACGAATGAAACGCGATGAGCTTGGTCTCAATACAAGGATTGATGCCGCTTACCATCGTAGTAAATTTGCCCTTTGTAAACAGAAAGATCGATACCAGTCTGGAAAAGAGCACTTCGGCACGTGTAACCATCGATGCCAACCCAGACAGATGCAGAAACAAAATCCGAACTCGGATCTGTATCCGAAGGGGTGGGGACGGTAAGTGTACCAGTTACAACTTGGAATGTCCCCTACAGCGCAAGGCAAGATAAGACCAGCTGCCATCGAAACTAGCATTACATACGTTCTCCTGAGCCCACATAGCGCCAGCCCAATTGGTACTGTAGAGTTGGTTGACGACAGCATCCGCATTCTCATCGAATCCGTTATAGAGCTGGGATTGACGACCCTCTCGGCGGCGGGCAAGTCGTGTAGCCAGTCCAGAGGGGGCAGCCAGAGCCTCAGGAACGAGCAACAAGCTGGCGAAGAGAGCAACGCGGAAGAGCATGAAGAATGAGAGAAAGAACTGGAACGTCAGTGTCGAAGGTGCCGCCCTGTAGCAGAAAAGCACGAGCACAAGTTTTTATACACATTACCGGGAAGATGTCTGTATGCGGGACAAGTGACTGTAAAGCCGCGATTTCGAAATCATTTGACTGATCATCACGAAGCTCCACCTTCATCAAATGGTGAAGCCACATTGTCCACAGCAATACAAAGTTGTCTGCAAGTGCCCCAGTGAGAAGGCGGTGCTTCCCAAGCATAACCCATCCCACGACAACACGAGCAAACTTCCAAAGGTAGGGTATCGTGATGTGGCATGGCCGCCGAGAAGAACCTGTGCCGTTAATTCTGACCAAGATCCGTAAGTAAGAGCGAATAACATAGGTCGACAGAAAGTAGGGGTCCTAGCGCGAATTCAAGGTAATTTTGGCCCTTGCCCACCGTGACTGACTAGTGACTGCTTTTTGTTGACAAGAGCGGTGGAAGTGTCTCATGAGCGCTTGGTACTTCGCTGACATCAGGCCTATCTTTAACTCTGAGCGAGTTATTAAACTAGGGTCGGCTCTGCCGACAGGTGCCTTGCTGAAAGTAGAGCAAAGTAGCTAAGATGTATGGGGAGAAGGTGCTGTGTGTATGGCCTGTTTACAATGATGAGTCTGCGAAGCTCTCAGGATATCTCGCTGAAGAAGGGGCCGTAAGCCGAGCAGCCACCATAATATTAGGTCAGCCCTGTCGTCATACGTACTCGTGACGTTACATCATCTATTCCCGCTACGTTAGTAAGCGGGTTTTTAGTGGTGACAGCCTTATCCCGCGTTTACGGACATTTTCACTTTTCTGCAAATCTGCTTTGTACATGTTGGGACCTATTTGGCGTTGTTCATTACTTGGCCAAATCATTGGTCGTCACCCGCAATATTGCTGCTCCTTCGTGGTCTACGATCATTTTCTTCAATGGTGAGAAATGAGAGTGACTATGTAAGAAATCTAGTATGAAGAGAGAGAAACTCGAATCCGCATACTAGATTGATTCGGTGGGTGTGTGGGGAAGGCAGGCCGAAAGTCGTCCGCGCCAAGGTCATGTGACGTGCGCGACGAAGGTTCGAGAGTTTCGCACTCGAGAAGAATGCGAGAGAGAGAGAAACGGAACTGATGAGGCAGGGCCTGACCTTCGGAGCGTGGAAAAGATCCTAAACGAGCTTGGAAGGGATCAAAAGCGGGTGACAGAGGGCGAACCGAAACGATGGCACGAGAAGGACCAACCTACGCTAGAATCATGAACTTGATGAGGTTGGTAATCGGGCGTGGACGATTTTCCATCCAAATAACGAAGTTTTGCGACATTGTTGGAGCACTCATCATGTTACATGAGGGAGCATATAACGTGCATGAATAAACGAGCAGACTGTCGCAAACGTCGTCCATGAAAACGTGAAATTACGCAACCGTAGCGGGTCTTGCCACGGATGTGGCGCTACTCAATTTATAGGTTGTAACACTCGCAATTCGTTCCGATGACTTTCCTGTTTCTGTTGACCAAACGTCAAAGGATAGGATGCCGAACAGTACGAGAGCGCATGTACGTGATTAGTACAGCCCAGTAGCTAAGTTCTAAATACTCGGTCATCGTTGTCGTGGCGTGCTGCTGCCTTCGTCTTAGTAGAGATGAACCACAAGCAGGCCCGGGGTGGCCCGAAAGCATATATAGCCCCTTGTTAAGTATTTTGGCCGGTAGTTGGAAATTAAAGGTTAAGTACTGTACTTATGTCCACTGCAACTAAAGAGTGTATCTGAACAGAGGACTCTCATCTCCCATGTCTCTGAACTCGTCCTTCCGGTCCTCGGTGATTCCACGTTCACGACACAACTCCTCCTTTCGTTTGTTGATTCTGTTGTAGTCCCACATTGCAAATGCAGACAAAATTATTCTAATCACAGGTCAGTTTGAGCTACTAGTGTTGGTCGTTGAATGAATGACGTACGATAAGCTCAGCCATCCCATGATTGTCCCGTGGCCAACGTGGAATCGTGGAGGCTGAAAGTAGATAAAGGATGAACATATTCTGTTCCCGCATCATCAGAACGTGAATTTCAACGAAATGACCTTGTAGCTTACCCTCCCAGATTTCCCAACCCAATAACCATGGCAATGACGATACCACGCTTGATGTCTCCTCCAGCATTTGAGCTAGCCCACGCTAGGTCGACAGCGATAGTTGGGAATACACCAACAGCTGCAATGACAGTGCCGGCATACGAAACGCCAGGGTGTGTTTGGGTATATAAAACGATATACCCCACCAAGGAAACAAATGCCCCGCCAATCACATATGGCCCACGAAGCCCTCGAATGTCAGAATAAATACCAACAAGAATAGTGAATACACAACCAGCAACAAAAGGAGGGACAGAAAGCAGTTGTGCATTAGCAGCAGAGAAACCGAGCTCGTTAATGATCGTAGGTGTGAAAAGAGCGATTGCATAAATTGGAACGAGCAACCTAGCAAGCCCACACCTACATTAGAGTAGCCTACAAATGTAAGGTAATACAGCACGTACCCGATATATATACCAATTTGGAGGTAAGTTTTATAATCCTTCAGCGCCTGTAGAATGAACTCAGGTTTGTAGTGGGTGGCGAGGTTTTGCGAGTCATTCTTCAACAGCCCGATTACATGACGTCTTTCCACTTCGGTCAGGAACGATGCTGTCTCTGGGTACTAGACGCGAGCTGAGCAATCTATATGAAGCATCGAAAGATTGACACGCACATCATACATGAAGAAAAATGCTCCAAAGGCCACGAGTGTAGTAGCTATAGAGACGTTGAATCGACCATTCCGCGATGAAGAAAGCGGAAAACACACCAAGCCCTTCCAGGCAGAACTAATTGACTTGAGTGAGCCCATCGCAGCCCATAATCATTCTAAGGTTACTTACAATCCACTGCCAGCCATGAAGGCCACCAACCCTGCAAGGGGGAATAAACTCAGCAATTGAACAAGTACTTTGGAGAATCCCTCGTACCCTTCCATTTTATCGATAGCATAGCTTGTGGCATAAGCGTCATGTTCAACGAAAATCAAAAGAGCGCTTACGCAAGAATACCACCGAAAGCACCTGCCACAGTGGCAGCGGAGAAGAAGATGGCAATTCGCATCGCCCGGTCACCACGCGGATACCACAATGATATGTAGTAGGTCACTCCTGGGAACAGTCCAGCTTCGGTGAGACCGAGGAAAACGCGCGCGCTACATGGAATACAGAGTCGATAGAGCTCGCAGCACATTAATCGAAAGCTTACACAAGGAGCCCTTGATAGGTATTGACTAGGCACATGAGCGTCATGATCATACCCCATGCTACCATGATCGTGGATACTGCATTGGTTGGTGTGTCAGAGGGAAAAGTTAGGCGAAAAGGGGTACCCTCGTACTCCACCTGGAGGGTCGAAAGAGCTTCAGGATGATATTTCTGCACGACGGTCAATTTGAGAAATGAGAATGATGTTCTCCGACGTACGATGGGGCTTCTGCGAAACCATATAAAACCTGAGGAAAGCGATTAGACGCAGTAAAAGGTTCAAAGAGAAAATCTCGCACGAAGAAGACAGCAGCAGCAGTGTTATACCTGAGGCCCACGAGGTGCAGGTCAGTCGACATGCCTGCAATTTTAGCATTGCCTGAAACACGGCATTAGACCCATGCCCGAAAGTAAGAATGGGACGATACCCACCAATATTCGAGCGATCCCTAGACAATAAGGCCCTAGTCAGCCAAGGCAAGCTAGACATTCATCACAACCCACAGGAATGAAAGAAGGTACAGCAAAGAAACTAGAGGTAGGAGGTGCCAGTCTAGCTTTCGCAATAACCTAGCGCGCTCTGCAGGATCGAGTCCCGGCACATCCTGAGTGACATCGACATGACTAATAGCAGCTTTTTCATCGTTGACAAGGTCCATATCTGCACTTGCCGCGGTTGATGGTAGCATACTCGTCCACGTCACGGGTGAAGGGAAAAAAACTTGGTAGGGACGCTCTGGAGTCCGCTCAATTCTCATCTTCCTTTCATCACGGCATAATGAAACTAGATAGTGACTGTGGAAAGATTGAGCGCGTGACACTCGGTTACTACATCGCGATGTGAAATTGGAAACAGAGTACGTTTCCGGCCCCCGGCGGGCAGATTCGCTCACGTAAATCATCACTCGGGGACGTGTTCAACATGTATGTCAGAGGCAAATTGCAATTAGTCTGTAGGCAACAAGTACTCAAGGCACCTAAGAAATATGTTGGATGAAATTGTGTGTTGTGAGAACTCACCTACAATAATCTGTGCTGCGGCTGTTTCACTGATACATTAAACTTTGATTGGAACCGAATCTGAAGCGTGGGTATTGATTCCCATCTGGCAGAAATAGACAGAAAGGTTAGAAACTGAGACCTAGTAGCGGGTACCAACTGTATAAATTAGAAATCGTCTGGAGCACCAAACGTTCCACTTTTAGTTTTCGCGTTCTTCTTGCTCCCTCGTTTAGTTCCCGTACTGCGTGTGCTTCCCCGTGAGCGAGGTGCCTTGCTTCCTCTCCCCGAAGTCGATCTAGGGCGCTTGGATGGTCCGCTATTGTTTGGGCAATCTTTATGCCTTGTTAACTTGTGCACACCAGAAAAACGAAGAAATACTTGTTGTCCAATGTCCTAATTGGCCACATTTAAAACACTCGTCCCCTGCAGATGCACCACCTCCACCCCCAGTTTCCGTTCTCCTGCCCTTAGAAGCTGGCCCCCCACCGGGGCATGCTATCCATTGGTTTGATGACGCCATCTTCAGTGCCAAAAATCCTCAGATATGATCGAAATTATTACCGTTGCTAAAGTGACCAACTTCTCCGCATTTGAAGCACGCTCCTGCCGTGTTATCGGACCGTGGTGCTCCATGGCTAGTGGACCGGCTCGTCATCGCACTATTTGGGCACGCTGGGAGTGTATTGTTAAATGCGGCGCTGGACCTATAAGAAAAATACATTACCAGAAGCCCAATGTCCCTCTTGGTCGCACTATAGGGCGGGGGCGGGAAGCGTCAGCCGACGGAATTCGGTCCCGACTCGGCCACTTGCCTTGAAGCACTTCCCGCTTGAATGGGGATCATCGTGGCATATCGTTCGTGCCGATACTGGCATTGGAGTGCTCGATGCGGATACCCTAATGGGCTCATCGTCCCACTCGAAGAAGCCGCACCCTTCGTCCTTGCCCTTCGCACAGCCCCAAAAGAGACGCCCTTTATTGGTACCCTCCTTTGTAACGGTGCGTTGGACTGCATCCTCTTTACACCTACATTGACGTGCCCCTCCTTGATCCTGTATAGATTGATCCGAGGTCCATCTTAGAATCTTGTCGAATGTAATTCACTCACCGAGTCGCTATTCCCACGCTTCGCGGGTATGATTGGTGTGGGTCCTGTGTCATCTTGACTTTGTGGATCACCCTCACCCTCGATCCACTTAAAGAATGCACAAGTGTCCCGCGCACACGCGAAGAACTGCTTTCCTTCACGCGCTGATTTTTGCACCACTCGTTTCTTGCCCGCAGGAGCACCACAGCTGCAATTAGGAATTTGGGCTGGAGAAGATGGATTTGAGGGACCAGCCTGAGGTATTGTTTCGCGTAAGGAATTTCGGGGCTTGGATTGCGGTGGGTCATTGTCTGTGATAATCAGATAGGGGACCTTTGCTACGATAACAAACATGCGCACCGTTAACACTGCTGCGAGAGTGCGGCCTCCGTTGTGCACCGCGACCGCGACCACCTGCCGGTGGTGCAGCGTTGTCGTCGTCGTCTCCTCGTCCATTCCCTCGTCCGCGTCCTCCGCCTCGTGGTGCCCCACCGCCCCTTCTACCCGGGCCACGGTTTTGTTCGTTGTTTCCTACATTGCGAGCACCAGCACCTTCAATATATCGTCTCACACTCTGGGGCCCAGCCACGCCATTAGAAGGAGGACTAAAAAACGCGAACAGATTCACCTGTATGACTTTGTCAAATTCCCTCTTGGCCATAACATACATGTCTTTATATTGTTCGATACTCTGGGTAAGCATCTCGTCTTTTGTTTTGGCACCCTCGCATACTTGAACCATGCTTCGCTCTGTCTGTCAAGTAATTCGTCAGAGATGGACCTCCGTTACTACCACCAAATCACCAGTGATTGTGGAGCAGAAAAAGAGAAGTATGCATACCTCACGTCTCAGTTGTGGCTTTGACAAACTCCTATCAAATCCGATCTGATTATACCCATCGACAAGTCCAATGCCAAGAGTCGAAGGAAGCAAATGCTTCGTTCCACCGTCCATCCGCTCGATCACATATTCTCGATCGATGATAGTCTGAATGTGTTGTGCAATCGTTGCATCCGTCCCTGAGTCACCAGAAGTACTCAAAAATGCTACTAACCACCAAGACATGACTCACCTATCCCATTTTTATCCATAAGCGTCACGAGGTCAGCTTCAGTCAACAGGATAGGCGAAGTTGTACGTCCTTCCTTGATCTCACAGGAGGTGGGTTCAAACTCCTCTCCCTCCCTGAAGTCTGGGATCTCCTTGCTCGACCATTTGTCGTAGGGATATACGTCCAAATAGTTCCTGGCCAAAATGATCAAGCCTACAAAAGCAGTGAGCCACATGCGACTCCGAAATTGACAAAAACGAACCAGTGACGTAAAACTCTTCCCCCCCATATGCTACCTCAACTGTCGTCTCCGACCCTTCCGCGTCCTTCGAGCAACTCGCAAGGAACCTTCGCGTAATAAAATCATACACTTTCTTTTCATCCCCAACCAAGTTCGCGTTATGGGCCGTGGGGTGGATCGGAGGATGAGCTTTATCATTATTTTTGCCTCGACGGGGTTGAGTGAAGCCACCCTGTTGAAGGCTGTGTAATCACAACATAGGCAAGGAAGCCAGTGAGTGCGGAGGATGTGAATGGGAAAAAGTCAGCTAAACGCACTCTCCTGCGAACGCCCCCCAGGATGGATCTACCGTTTGCTTCTCTATTAGTGTCATAAAGTCGAACTGGGGATCATATTGGTCCGTTTCCGTCCGAGGATATGAAAGAAACCCCTGTTGATAGAGTTTTTCGGCAATCTAACGCGACTTTAAGCGTATCATTCGAAATGATGTTGAAGCATGCACATACGTCCAAAACCTTCTTTGGTGCAAGTTTAAGCAGTCGAGACCCCGCTTTTTGAAGTTCGACGGTGGTCAACGGTAGGGGTTTCCTGTAAATCGAATGAGTATAAATTAAAGCGAAATCAGTAGCAGACCATTTTTTCGTGTTTTTCTGCGTCACTTTTGTGACCCGAGCATGCGAATGCTCCACGACATCTTCGTATATCTCAGACACGACATCTGATTCAAAGAGGTGTCCGCGCCTCCACGTGAAATCGACTTTCTTCTCCTCCCCATCGACTTGACGGTCCAAAGAGAGAAGAATGTACCAAAAATCCTCTGGAGTGAAGGCTTTCACCTGGTTGTATCTCTGAACCACGAAACCCAGGGTTGGGAATTGACAAGGGCCTGGGGATGATCTGTATATGAGACTATTATGGGGCACGTTCTAAATAGTTCGATACCATATGAAACAACCTCGCGCTTCTCGCGAAACTGGGGAAGGCGGTTCTGAAGGCCCAAAGTTTGCATACGAGTAAAAGCTGCACCAATACGCAGATCAAGAAAAATGCGCGCTTCTACAGCATCGGCTTGCGCTTGGTCGAGTACAACCGGCTGCTGAGCCGCACGGTGGATTTGCCTACAAGAGAACTTGTAACCAGGGTCAATATGCAATGGATATTAGACACGAACTGGGGTATAATGGCGCTGAACCTGGCTCGCTTGACCTGAATATTAGGTTTCGCCTTTCGGCATATGGTTACGATTTCCCAACCAATATTTTCGCCCTCTCTATCACAGTCGGTCCAAATCATAAGGGTGTTGGCGGTACGAGCTTCGTTCATCAAGTTGCGTTCTATGGACTTATTCTCGGATGGCACGAGGGTATGTATAGGGGCATCAAAGAGGGTAAACGGATCACAGGATTGCCATTGGCGGTATGCATCAGGGAAATCATGCGCAAGAAGGTGGCCCGAGACGGAGGTAACAGTGAAGTGAGAGTTCGTTTGGGGGTAATCAAAGTCAAAATTCTTAATGAAGCGATTCTGAGTTGCACGCTGGTGGAGGCGGAATGTTGAATGCATAAGGAAGACGGTGAGACTTTTTACTCACTGTCTCGACACGACCACCGGACAAAATGTGGCTAATGGATCTCGCAATGGAAGGTTTCTCCGCGACACAGAGCACGCGCATGGCGGAGTACGCGTTCGCGACAAACGCAGAGACAGACGAGACGACGAGTGACTGCAATTTCAATGGACGGACGAAAGGGGCGGAGACGCGTTTTGAGTGTCACGTGTTCTATCCGCTTTCGCTTGTTCTTTCATGGATCTGGAGGATGCAAACAGCCCAACGACGCGGTTATTAACCCTCTTGAACGTTTCCGCACTCAAAAGTAGAAAACGACCGACGGACGATGTCGATTCCTACCCACGCGAAAAGCTGAACAGGCGCAAACTTCCCTCCACTGCTGCTGAGCTGCAGCCCGAACCGGATCCATCCGGGCTTCAAGTCGAAGCCATTCCAAATGAGGATGGTGAACGGAATGTAGATGGCGATCAGGGTGACTCAGAATGTAAGCACCTCCTACTGATCAGTCTCGAGGAAGCTGAGCTTGTCCTGTTCTGTCAAGTATATGACCCATACGACCAACATTTTGGTGCGGATCCTGAAACCTTGACCGAGCGTAGTAGAGCACTGGCGGATGCGAAGCAGTGGAAATCAAACAGAGAAAAGATCGGGAGGCTTAGTGCTGTCGCCTGTGTACTTCCTGAGACGTCTGTGCCCTTACAGAAGAAACGCGCAAAAAAGACTGCGGTATGTTTCTCATACACACGTTTACAATTAGCGAAATATTCACGCGTGCAGATCCTGGGTCGCTTGCTCAATCCGTTCGTGGCTCGACAGGCCAAGCAACCAGCAGGTGCTTTCCTCGGCGTTTTTTTTCTTCTCCCTCCCTTACTTTGGTATAGAAACGAGTCAAATTCAGGATGATTTACTCTCTGTCCTATCCGCTCACCTTGATGTTTACCACACCTGCGTCACCCTGGAGCACCACCAATGTATCCGTGAGGTAATTACATTGCACGCGCTTGACCACGTAACCAGGTGAGCCCATGGATTCTCCTTGCATGCAATGCTGAGTTTTGTCCAGAAAACGTCAGCGGGTATTGAAAAACAACGAGCGTATTTCGCGTGCAAAGTCAACCTCCGATGATCCTCCAGAAGACGTTCAAGATCAAGGTTTCACGCGCCCGTCCGTTCTCTTCCTGCTTCCTTTCCGCTCATTTGCTCTTGCATGGCTCAACACTTTAATCTCTCACACACCCTCCCCATCCTTTCAAATCGAGAACCACTCCCGCTTCCTGGCGGATTACCACTTGCCATCAAGTTTAGTAGATAAACTCGCTTCTGCACCGCCTGGGGCATACCCTTTGGATCACGTAGAGATGTTCAAGGGAAACGTGGACGACAACTTCAGGCTTGGAATCAAAATAACCAGGAAGAGCGTGAAGCTCTTCTCTGATTTTTACAATTGTGACTTGATCCTTGCAAGCCCTTTGGGATTAAGGATGTCGATTGAAAAACAAAAGTCAGCCTTGGATTCTTCTGCCCGTGTCGCAGTCGGACACATTCTTATCATTCGCCCTAGAAGCCACGATTTCTTGTCATCGATTGAGATTCTGGTCTTAGACCAAATGAATGCACTCGCGATGCAAAATTGGGATCATGTGCAGGTATGTGTGCGCCTCTCTGTTTCTCCATGATCTACATCCTTACCTATCTAGTTTGTGCTTTCACGCTTAAATGAGTTGCCGAAAGAGTCGCATGACGTTGACTTTTCACGCATCAAACCATGGCATCTCGACGGATTGTGAGTGCAATTTCGATGAATCGATCGCGCATGATCTAAGAATGACTTGCTAACTCTTAATCCATAGCTCAGCGTACCTAAGGCAATCTATTCTTCTCTCCCCATTCGAAACGCCGGAAACTCGATCATTATTCAACTCTTTGCAGAATGTGTCCGGAAAAGTAAGAGTGGAAATTTTATGGCCAGCGCTACAGGTCCCGGAGGGGATCGACCAAGTATGTCTAGTGTGTCGCAATCTATAAAGAGGGATTCTCACTCATGATAGACATTCCTCACATTCGACTGTTTAAACCCGAAGGAGGAGGCGGATAAGAGGTTCGATTACTTTACCGGTCAGGTGTGCCAAACCACTTCGTTGGCAAGTCTGTCGCCTAACGTGGCATAAAGCTTTTACCCAATGTGTTGAGATCAGCGGTGCAAAGTGCCAACACTCTGGTGTTCATTCCATCGTCCTTCGATTTCATCAGGGTTCACAATTACTTCAGAAAGATGAGCGGTACAAAATTTACCGTACTTTCTGAGTAGGACCCCTCTTCTTTCTCTGAGTGTCAAACTCACCGTCGAACAGGTATTCCTCGAACCAAGACATATCACGCGCCCGTCAGGCGTTTTTCTCAGGTAAAAAGGCGTTCTTATTAATTAGTGAACGGTTTCATTTTTATCGTCGGTGAGTTGTTATCCCTTCCTGCTCTCCCGAAAAAAGAACACTCAGACCTTTCAGGTACAAAATCCGAGGCATTCGCAACATTCTTTTCTACGGCCCACCAGCTCACCCTCAGTTTTTCTCAGAGCTTTTGACATACCCTTTCCTTGACGACGGTGTTGATCCAAGTGATATAACTTGTCGTGTGGCCTGTTGTCGATATGATTGGTTTAAACTGGAAAGGATACTTGGTAGTAAAGGGGCCAAAGATGTGTTAGGCGGCGGGTGATCGGTTGTATTAGTATTTGTCTGTGTTTACGCGCCAGCTCCCAAGTACCATCATCGGAGAATACCATGCAGGACGGCAGAGCTCCAAGGTCTACCGATTTGTTCTTCTGCTCTTTTCTTTCTGAATTCTCCGCGCAGAATAAGGAACCGAGCGCCAGCCGCGGTCCAGGTCAGAATGACACTGCTCACTACACGGATTAGTATACTCACGTTTTCCTAAAGATTACCGCTGAACAGCTCCTCCGAGAGGTATTTCGCTGAGAGGTGACGCATTTACACGTTCTAATCACTGTCACCAAGGCCCAAGAACGCCAAGAATCAACTTTCCGTGCCCCAAAACAACGCGTCGAAGACTTTGAAGAGCTTCACGAATATCGGGGAAGGAAACGCAAAGAATTCGAGGAACGAATTCGACGTACTAGGGGCAGCATGTGAGTCTCGCTCGACTTTCCAGTTTCCTTGATTGACTTGCCACAGAAAAGAATGGACTCAATATGCCAGCTGGGAGGTATGTACCACCTCTTTTTTTGTCAAAACCCACTCGTTACACCCTACCTAGGCCAGTCAAAATGAGTTCGATCGGTCACGATCAGTCTTCGAGCGCGCACTAGATGTCGATCCCCGGAGCGTGCAACTATGGTTGAGCTATACCGAAATGGAGCTCAAGTCGCGCAATGTACAACATGCCCGTAATCTTTTCGATCGTGCGGTGACACTGCTCCCTCGAGTGGACCAGTTATGGTACAAGTACGTCTATTTGGAAGAACTTTTACAGAATGTTCCCGGCGCGCGTCAAGTCTTTGAGCGTTGGATGCAATGGGAACCTGACGACAAGGCGTGGCAAGCATTCATCAAGATGGAGGAAAGGTACAATGAACTTGACAGAGCCAGCGTGATTTACGAGCGCTGGATAGCCGTTCGACCGGAGCCACGGGTGTGGGTAAAATGGGCAAAATTCGAGGAAGAAAGAGGCAAGTTAGATAAAGCACGGGAAGTCTTCCAGACCGCATTACAGTTTTTTGGAGATGAAGAGGAGCAAATCGAAAAGGCTCAAGCTGTGTTCAATGCGTTTGCTAAGATGGAGACACGCCTGAAGGAGTACGAGCGTGCCCGTGTAATATACAAGGCAAGGTATTTTCGAATGCTTTCTTCCTGCTGTTAACGCCCAGTCGCAGTTTGCCCTCGAACGTCTACCTCGCTCAAAGTCGGGAACGTTGTACGCTGCGTTCACCAAGTTCGAAAAACAACATGGCACTCGTTCCGTCCTGGAATCTACTGTTCTGGGAAAACGAAGAATCCAGTACGAAGAAGAAGTGACTCACGACGGGCGCAATTACGATGTATGGTTCGACTACGTACGATTGGAAGAGGGAGCGCTCCGGACTCTGAGGGATGAGGGTGGGTCGAAAGAGGAGGATGATTCTGCAGTAGAGCGGGTTCGGGAGGTATACGAACGTGCCGTGTCGCATGTCCCACCGGGGCATGAAAAGCGATATTGGAGACGATACATCTTCTTGTGGCTAGATTATGCACTGTTCGAAGAGATAGATATGAAGGTATGTACAGTTTTCCGGGCTCAAGTGTCTTGCTCCCTGATATTCGTTTCTAGGACGTTGAACGCGCACGACAAGTCTATCGAACCGCTCTGAGTCTTGTTCCTCACAAACAATTCACGTTTGCCAAGTTATGGATTATGGCGGCGCGCTTCGAGGTGCGGCAACTTGACCTTCCTGCTGCCCGCAAGATACTAGGTAACGGGATTGGCATGTGTCCAAAAGAAGCGCTTCTCAAGGGCTACATCCAGCTCGAGATGGATGTGCGTTGAAGGAAATTTTGAATCAACTTCTAGATGTACTAACCGATGCGCAGTTACGCGAGTTCGATCGAGTTCGTACACTTTACGAGAAATATTTGGAGGTGTGCTTCAGCGCCGTGATAATGTATCTTTGCTCACCACATGCCTTGGATAGTATGATCCCACAAATTCTGCGGCATGGATCAAATACGCAGAGCTCGAAACCGCATTAGAAGACTTTGCTCGCGCAGAAGCGATCTTCGAACTTGGGGTCTCTCAGGCTTCTCTCTCGATGCCGGAAATCTTATGGAAAGCATATATCGATTTCGAGGTGGATGAACAGGGAGACAGAGAGAAGGCACGTTCGCTGTATGAGCGCCTTATTTCCCTGAGTGGCCACCACAAAGTATGGATTTCATATGCAGAATTTGAGGGTTCCGGGATTCCGCTTCCCAGGGCAGTGAGAGAGGAGGAAGAGGAGAGCGAAGATGCGGAACCGCGTGTGGTTGCAGGAGATCCCATTCTGGCTCGGCAGGTGTTTGATCGTGGCTACAATGACCTCAAGAACAAGGGGCTCAAAGCCGAGGTATGTCTGTGTTTGCCTAATCCCTCGGAGCTAACGGCGAGCCTTGCCGTTTTCAGCGGGTCGCCTTACTCGAGGCATGGAAGGCATTTGAAGAGGCCAATGGCACTGAGACCGATGTGGAAAAGGTGCAAGGCATGATGCCAATAGTTGGCAGAAAACAACACGTCGATAAAGAGACTGGCCAGGTTATGGAAGGTGACGTTCCTCGTTTCTCCGTTCGAGCGTGTTGTGAATGCTGTGTTAGACTGGGAACTTGTATTCGCCGATGACGAGCGGGAAGTCAATCCGGCGTCCTTCAAGCTCCTGCAGATGGCCCATGCATGGAAGAGTTCTCAAGGGAAGAAGAGTGGAGGGCCAGCTGTGCTCTCCGGTTTTGTTGCTGCTACCAAGTCGGACGATGCCTCCAAACCCCGAGATGTGGCGATGCGCGAGGAGGACGGGGCCAGCGACGTTGCCAGCTCAGATGGCGACTAATTACATACTTAGCTAAATATGTGTGCTAGTGCTAGTGGGCAGAACGGCGGCAGAACGTTTTGGTAATTGCCACCAGTGGCAGAAGTGGCAGGGTTCTGCCAACAACATAATGTGTCATGTATGAGTCCGACTTATCACCGTGATGGATTTATAGGAAGTAGAGTTGTCAACTTGGTCGTCTATGGCACCCCTCGCAGCGTACGACTTCCACGAATCCAAACTGCTCTGGAGTCCTGTGAACCCAGGTCATGCAATCTGCGAAAGACTGCGGAGGGAAATCAACAGGAAGAGAGGACTGGAACTAAGTGCGTTCTTTCTGTGCCTTCCTTCACCAGTTGACTTGGTGGTTCGAGCTGAGATTATATGCTACAGAGGACTACAACGACCTCCATGCCTACTCCGTGTCGACTTATACCTTCTGGTTTGATCTGTGGGACTTTGTAGGCATCATAGCCTCCGTGCCACCCCAACCAGACCATGTAGGATGTCTTATTATGCATGAGCTGTCCTGACTCTTGCGTCGTAAGATCATAGTGCCTGGCGCCATCCTTGAACGCCCATCCTGGTTCCCCGGCGCGCGACTTAACTATGCAGAGAACTTACTCTGGAAGAATGATTCCGCAATCGCTATTACCGCAGCCTACGAATACGACCTTCTTCCCGCTGGAGCCAGAAAGGCTCAATTCAGTGGTGTCAAGAGCTACACTTTCCGTGAACTTAGGGAATTGGTGCGCACCATGGCCGCTGGCATGAAGAGGGCCGGAGTACGCATTGGCGATAGGGTTGCCGGTACGCACAATCAAGTGCTATTCTATCGCAAATGATCATGCTCTCGTCTTTGCTATTATGTTCATCATGAGCAGCCATTGTCACAAATTCCGTTACTGGTGTCGTCATCGCTCTTGCCACCGCTTCCATTGGTGCTATATTCTCTAGTACAGCAACCGACATGGGTACCTCCGGAATCCTCGACAGATACCGCCAGATTCGACCAAAGATCCTCTTTGCTTCTTGCGAGACCATATATGCCGGCAAGACGATAAACATCGTCCAAAAGATTGCAGATGTAGAACGTGACCTGAGGACAGGCGGATACGGATTAGAGAAGGCCATCGTGTTGAGGAGCGATAAAACCGGTGATTTAGTGCAGGTCCCTAATTGGCAAGTCTCGTGTTTCCGGGGATAACCTACTCATCGTTCTTGTGCGCCAACAGCCTCACTATCAATGAATTTCTGGCCCCGCCTCTCCCTGCAGAAGATTACCCGCTGACTTTCGAGCAGCTCCCCTTCGATCACCCTCTCTACATTCTGTATTCCTCTGGAACGAGTGGTCCCCCGAAGTGCATTGTGCATGCCGCTGGAGTGAGTCTTAAATTCATCAAGATGGCCTATGTATTCAAGGTCCCTCCCTACCATTAACCGCAGGGTGCACTCATGAATAGTAAGAAGGATTGCGGTGTCGTGTTTGGAATGTTACCAACTGATGTATATTTCCAATATACCACTGTAAGTCTGCAAGTGTCTCGATAGGTGCCTTTTAATCCTGCCGTAATCACAGACTGCGTGGATGATGTGGCCATACATGCTCTCGGGCCTTGCATGCGGCACGCAAATCGTGCTATACGAAGGTTCACCCTTTTACCCCGATGTAAGGGAATACCTGAAGTTCATCGATTGGGCGGGGTAAGGCATGTGTTCTGTATCTTTGTCCAATTTGCTCCAAATATGTAGGGTAACGGTTCTCGGTACGTCGCCCCGATTCCTCTCGGAGCTGCAAGCTCGCTGTGCCGAACCGCTCTCCATCGATTCTCTGTCCACGCCGTTCACCGGTCTTCGTGAAATAGTGGTAACGGGTGCGGTACTCTCGGCTCAACTCATGACCTGGACTCAAAAGGCTTTCGGCGGAAATCTACATATTGGAAGCTCCAGTGGGGGTACAGATGTGTTTTGTTGTTGTAAGTTCCCATTTTTCCCACTGGGACATCATCCGACCTCAACGACGATGTAGTTGTGGGACCCGTGTTATCATCTCCTCTTTATGCTGGTGGTCAGTCCCTTTCCTTGTCGAGTCCTCTCGCTTTTCGTAATCCTCGCAAACAGAACTGCAGGGTCCATGTCTCGGAATAGCGATCTCCGTATTTTCTCCGTCTGGTCAAGCACTTCCTGCCAGTTCTTGCACTCCCGGTGAACTGGTCGTCACCCGCCCACACCCGTCTATCCCTTTGTACTTTTTAAATGATACCCCTACGCACGACAAATTTCTGTCGGCGTATTTCCGCTCTTTCCCGCCCGCCAAAGATGGCACCCCAGTGTGGCGACATGGTGATTTTGTCGTCCGTAATCCAGCCACCGGCGGCTTCGTCTTCTTAGGGCGAAGCGATGGGGTTCTAAACCCCAGCGGTGTGCGATTCGGAAGCGCGGAAATATACAAACTTGTCAATGGAGAGACTGCGGGGCTAGAAGCTGTGGAAGATGCCCTTTGTGTGGGACAACGGAGAGAAGGTGATGATGATGAAAGAGTTCTCTTATTTTTGAAGATGAAGAAGGGGAGACTGACAAGGGATTTAAGAACGAGAATCAGACGTGTAATCCGGGAAGGCCTGAGCAGGAGGCACGAGCCTGCAGGAATATTCGATGTGAGAGATATACCGGTATGAACTTCGCTAATCGATGTAACAGAGCTGATATACTTTCCCCTCTAGTACACGGTAAATGGCAAGAAGATCGAGATTGCGGTCAAGCAAATTGTCTCTGGTGTCGACGTTATCCCGAGCGGGACAGTTGCAAACCCAGAGTCATTTGAGCTGTATTACAGGTACAGAGATTTCGAAAATGTACTGAAGCAGGAGGAGGGCATCGACATGGGGCCTGCACGAAAAATCCGGGGGAAATTATGAACGTATCTGGGTTCCTAGCATTTCATGAGTACTCCCCGAGCAATCTACGTAGCTCCAGGTTTCTTGTTCTCTTAGCGTGCAATCGTTGCTGCGAGCCAGTTACAGCTTCCGATGGTAGAACAACAACAAGCACTGACCTGCAACATTCGCATAAGCCTTCGTTCCTCGGCTTCTTCTTTTTTGTATTCCTTCCAAGGGAAGATCAGACAGATTGGTGGGAAGCAGAGGGTTCATCTCACTTCCAGCTGTGTCAAATTAACATGTCCTTGGTTTCCATCAATGGAAATTGACCCATCGTACATGCGTTGTCTCTTGCCGTTTTGCAAGCACTCGTGGTTCGTCTCGCAAGACGTCTTGCTTCCGAGTCCTAACAAGCAAGGAATAGGTAATATCACCACCACCAAGTCCGAAACTTACCTTTTGCTATGGAACCAAATGGACCCCCTCTCGTTCCCCGACGCTGGTTCCTGGGTGTCCTACGAGGTGCAAGTTTCTCGCCGGACTTTGCAGTCACAATAGGAACCTCAAGCGGTTCCTTGGTACTGATGTCGAAATGGAAAAGGAGCCAAGGGAGTTCCCCGAAATCGTCAATCATACAGACGTCTGCCACACCGGGCCCTTCTTCCACACCGGGTCCTTCTTCCCCATCGGACTCGCATTCTTCACGGGGTTCGCATTTGACAATCTTGCCCACACGTCGAATTTCTACATCAACACTCGCCAGCTTACCTACCAGTACTCTTAATAATCTCCTAACTCCAGAGAGATGGAGAATGTGCCTACCCTGCTGATACTGCCTCTTCGGCGTTCTTAGTCCACGTTGTTGAAATTGCCCCATGACATGATCTTCGGACGAACCCGAAACATCCTTGGACGCCGCTCCTGTGCTGTCGAGACAGAATCTTGCAGCGTGCTTGCGTATGCAGGATGGAGTAAGGATGAAAACCTCGCAAAAGACGGAGACTGGAGACTGGCAGTGAACAGTATAGAGCTGCACGCATGGATCACGTCTGAGGAATACGTAAACTACCCGTTACCTACCTCATCCCTGAACATTGCGGTTTTTACTGTGACCGTTCGGTCATCAATCAAATCGATGGACACCTCCTGGTGGTCAATTTTCCGGTGTTGCGAGTCTTCTATCCACACTTCAACGTCTTTGAAGACGGGCATAGCTGTGAGTGGACTAGGGTTCGATCACGTTCGTGGCTCAGTCGGCAGGGGGGGTTTAAAACCTACACGGATACACACCTGCCAACCAAATCGGCGAAGAAGACCGGGATCCCTCGATATGGTTCACTTGCCTCCCCGCACACACGTTTTCGCCTAGACCATGTCAAACTTGTCGCTTGTGGGATGACAATAGGAAGTTTGTACTTGGTCCGAACACCTGACTGCGCAGTAGATATGTCGCGGTCTTCGATTAGCCAGTATGTTGAAATTTGACTCTTAGCGATGAACAAGTCAACAACGATAGTCGGAGGCTCGATAAATTAAGCCTTGATACAAGTCAGTTCCGATGTGACGCGCCGTCTAGCTGGGTGACCGTTCTGACGTACTGATCAAAAATTCCTTGGCAGCCTGCGAGGCGGTGACCGGTGAGGTCGTGTGCGAAAATGCACACTCCTTCAAGTGCGTGGTGTATGCCCAGTGGAAAGGTCTGCTGAAACTTTCATGACCCACAGCGGCTGGTGGCACGGGCGCAGTTGGGAACTCGTTGACGTCAACTTCAGACCGGTCGGTGTGGATCAAGTTCTGGCAAGTTCTTCGGACCTCCGCTAGTAGGCTAGAATTCTGCTACGAGTTGCCACTCGTACCAGTCACCCCAGAATTATTCAAGGCTCGAGGCGCCAAGAGACTGCCGAGATTGTATACACTTTCACGTCAACAGACCCTTGAACGATGCTGTCAGGTTGTCCATTCCTCAATTTCCGCGCATCCCTTGCGCCAGCCACTGCTTGAAAAGCCGATTTCAGCAAGGTTACTGCCTTGAAGGTATAAAGCTTCTTCCTTGGCTCGCCGATACAGTGCCATCATTCGGTTCCCCAGTCCTGAAGGTGAGCATGTCGGAACTTACCCCGATGTCCAGTTCCCCATCATGCTCCAGAGTTAGATCGTTCAACCCCGCTCGATGGCAGAGAAACAATTATCTCGGCTCGTGTCCAAGATATGGGAATCGGAGCGTGCGTTGCATGCCATGTATCGGGAAGCTGCTCGCCTCGAGAAATTATCCCACAATTCCGAGCTCACCCGTGCGCACATTGCCATGCTACCGGTCGAAGTGCTGGGAATGATTTTTGGGGAGGTGGTTGCACAGTCTGATGCATGGATGGGGTACCAGCCATCTCTCGAACCCAACACACCGGAGTGGCCAGTTGTCAGACCCGAGCTCGTAATATCTCATGTTTCGAAGGACTGGCGAACGGTCGCTGTAGGGATCCCATCGTTCTGGACGCACATTCGCCTCTACGTCCAGCAGTCCACTGATTTGGTCGACTTATATCTCGCTCGCACGCGGGGATTACCCTTGTTCATTGCTTTTCGACAGCATTTCGTCTGCGGGTTTCATCCACGTCAAGCATTTGCACTAGATTATCCACGCATCACGGCCACCATACTCGACCATATGCATATTTGTCGTCGCCTGGAAATTCACACTAATGTTCCCGTCCCAGAGCTGTTAGACGGCCTTGGTAACAGTCGCGCAGCCCTGTTGGAAAAAGTCGTTCTCCATCATCCCCGCACCAGTATGGCAGAGCCCATGTTCTCCGCGCCCTCGTTCCCGATGTTGACCCACTTGGAACTCGGGGAGTTGATATCAATCTCGACCACCATGCCCTTGAAAAATCTTACTTCCCTTTCTTTGGCTGGAGTTCCGGCACTTGGCCTTCCTCCAACGACTTTTCTTGACGTCCTGTCTGGATTGCAGTCCCTTTCTAGCTTGGTACTTATGGACGAGGTCGTCGATTTCGATCATTTGGACACGCGTAGCGCGGTTGAAATGCCCTCATTACGATTCCTGATGCTCAAACCGGGGCCTGACATGTCGCGTCTCTATCTAACAGGGCTTATAGAAATCATTTTCGCTCCAGAACTACGGGAACTTGTCCTCGACTTTACCAATGTTTCATCACCAAGGGAAATCCAGCTTTTCTTGCGGAATCTCAAACGGGAGACACCTAGATTTCTTTCCCTTCTCCATGTCACTATCAACAGTCCTTTCGAAGGCTTTGACATCGCCAGTACCTTCATGCATACCGCGCCCAACATCGAAGACCTCTCCCTATCACGGTATAGTGTGGACTCAGTCCTGATGTTCCTAGCGCATGACGCGAGACGGGAAGCGTTCCCAAAGCTTCGTACATTACAGTTCGAGAGTCCACATTTTGACTGGGACGTCCTTTTATACTTTCTACACAGGAGGCAGCAACTGGGGAGGCCTTTGCACGGCTTGTCATTTAAAGGATTCGGAGGCTCTACGGGAGAAATGCTTGATGGACTTTTCAGAAACCTATTAGAGGCCTGTTTGGCAGTATGAACGTATACAGTTGGTCACTAGCATTCGAAGCGTAATTAATGGGGTCGCGTGTGACTATCATATGCACGTGAGGTGACGGTACGCGAAGTGTGACTACGCGGGCGCACACCTGAGTTTTGTCGTGAACGATGGCAAGCACAGGTAAAACGCTTACCAATTCTGCCCATGAACCTGGGTATACGTGTCTTGCTTTCTCGCGTGATGGAAAGTAAGTCACTTTCTTGTGCTGGTGATTCTTTGCTGAGTTCTTGTACCGGAATGTGGGTGTTATGTCTTGTTCAGGCATTCGTACACTGGTGGCTCAGACAGCTTGGTGCGAATATGGCAAATGGATAAGGATCAATATCAGGAACCGGAAGTTGCGTACGAGGCCGATGAGGGAATAACAGCTATTGCAAGTTCTGTATGTCTTTTCTCTTTGGTTAGCGTCACTCGTGGACTCATGTTTGGCAGAACGAGCACTGGCTATCTGGAAGCAAAGACTCCGAGGTTCGTAGTTACCCTCACGGAACACCCGATCTTCATGGGTTGATCATGGGTGCTGCTGGTGCATGTATTCGCGCTATTGCTGTTGACCCCACGGGGAAGCGCGTTGGTGTTGCCACCGAGTGCGCCCATCCTTAATCTGCACTATTCCGTTTCTAACTATCCTCAGTGAGACGTTTGTCAAAATCATGGAATTGAACGAGGTTACCAATGTTCAAGTACTGGATGGGCATAAGAAGTGTGTCCGAAAGTTGACTTGGCACCCCTCTGGCACCCTCCTTGTTCGTATATTTGTATTCCTTAAGGGTTCATCGACTAATGAACTATAGACCACTAGTGGAGCTGATGGTACAATTACTGTATGGGACGTCTCAGAAAGCGAGCCGAAAGTCGAGAGGCGTATTGATGGGATCATTCCGGCAGTGGTGGATGCAGAGTAATATCGCTATCCTTACTTTCCCGGCTCGTTCTCTTGCTGAGTGGTTTTTATCCAGGTCCTCAGAATTCATGCACGACTGTTCTGCACTATGGCATCCGTCTGGACAGTATTTCTTCGTGGCTTCCAGAACACATGGTGCGTATTGCCCTTTTTTCGGAGTGAACGGCTGAAAGCTGTCTTGCACAGACATTATTGCTATCTCCCGATCGAATTGGGATAAATCTTTTAGTCTCTCAGATCCCAATGCAACGGGCGCTACAACGGCGCTTGCGCTTTCGGCTAACGGAGTGTATCTCGCGAGTGCTTGCAAGGAAGGAATTTTAATTTGGAGCACACAGACCAAACATGTTCTTTGGCGGTGAGCATTGAAACAGTGTATACCCGAAAAAAAATACTGATGGTCTTGGTAGACATGCTGGTTCTCCCAACGCATTGATCACACAACTTGCGTTCTCACCCTCTCAGAATCTCCTTGCATGGGCAGATACGGGGGGAATCGTCACCTGGTGGAGGGATCCGGTTCCTGCAGGTTCACCGGATCCTATAAAGGCAACTGCTGCTGCTGCCCAGGGAGTGTCTGTCAAACGTAAATCTACACTAACGTTATGGGGAGATGACCTAGTTAACGGGGATGGTGATGCTCCTGGAGCAATCAATGATTATGGAGACGACTGGATAATTGATGATATTGGGGCTGGAATCGAGGACGAACACGGAGAACGGCAACCCGCGGATGGCGATGGGCTTGTCAGAGAAATGGGTGCGCTTATCGAAATAGCTTCCCATTTTTGCTCAGGGGAAATTTGGCAGTGAGCATTACAAAGGCACAACTGGCATTTCAGCCAGGATCGACGCCAATGGATGGGAAGAAATGCTACCTCGGTGGGTTTTGTCCTTTGTGCACAAACGCATACTCACGATGTAACTGTCTTAGCGTACAACATGGTTGGCTGGATTGACGTCACAGATCAAGATACCCACCACATTGTCAATGTCGGCTTTCATGACATCTCGACGCGCAAGAGTTACCATTTCTCAGATCCTTTTAAATATAATATGGGTTATTTAGGTGAGAGTAGTCTACGCCTCCCATCGTTTAATTTTGCCGATACATATTGCTTAGGTGAACGCGGGGTGCTCCTTGCAAGTCCGCCTGAGCAAGACCACCCAGCTCAGGTTCTTTACAAACCTTATGGAACCTGGTCGTCTCAAGGTGACTGGACTTATGTTCTTCCTTTGGGTCAGCATGTCCTTGGTCTGGCTGCCGGAGGAGAAAAGCCTATGCGTTCATTGCGAGATCTATCTTCGTCTGGGGGTGATATTCAGGGTCAAGGGAACGTCGTGATTGCTACCAGCGGTGGAGATCTCACCTTTTTGAGCGGTTCTGGTCTTGAACGCATATTGCTGGGTCTTGAAGGCGAATACGTTACTATGGCAGCTGGAGAGGAATACGTGGTGGTTATACATCGACCAGGTGCCACCACCATTGACGGTAAGCAATTATAATATTCGTTCTTTGTGTGAGATACTCAATCACTTCTGTCAGGCTCGCAAGGGTTGATGATGACCTTGATATCTTTTGATGAATTTGAGGTGATCCAAGCAAAACCATTACCGATACAAAAAGGTCATACACTTAAATGGATCGGAATAACTGCTGAAGGCGTATGTATTCGCCACTCTCACTCCTATATATCTCTAGTCACACAGCTTTGGCAGGCACCCGCAATATACGACTCGGCCGGACTCGTGCACATTATGATCAATTTCCGACGGCCTAATCGTGCAACATGGGCGCGATTGCTGGATGCGAACACACTTGACCGAAAGCAAGGGAAGGATGAATCATACTGGCCAGTTGGTTTGTCGCAAGACACTCTAACGTGTGTCATATTGAAGGTACTTCTGGAGTTTAATACGTGTTTCGTGGAACCCATGCTCTGTCACAGGGTAGACAAGAACACCCCGGATTTCCGAGACCACTGACACAAGAACTGCCTGTTAGACTCCCCTTTCGAAACAAGGATCCGATCGAGGCTCCATTTGAAGAAAAGTATGTGATGTTACGTTTACCAACGCCAAACTCACACGGTGAAAGGCTTGCCCGGGAACGAATGCACATCAACCTGGCTCGTGACACTTTAGGCGATGAGTTGACTTCGACCGACTTGGACAAGCGGGAGATTGAACTGGACAAATTAATCATTAAGCTCGTCCAAGCTGCTTGCAAAGCGGATAAGGCTCCTCGTGTTCTAGAGTTGACCAGGCGTTTGCATTTCGTACACTCTATAGCTGCCGCTAGCCAGCTTGCAGGATTTTACAAACTTCTAGGACTTCAGGAGAAGATCGAGGTAATCAAACGATGGCGCGAAAATACTCAAAACCCGACCGAAGAGGCAAGGGAACGGAGACGCCTTCTCGAGCAGGAAGATATGAGTATGGAACGGCCGAAGCTACTGCAAAACTTCAACCCTCCCCCCAGGATCGAAAGACCGGGGCTCACGCGTTCAACGGGAGTCGTCGAACATTCAGAATTTAGCTCGAGCGCGCCGCGTCTATTCGATAGACGTTGTCCTCAGTCAACTACGCGTTCTACCTCACCTGATGGGAAGAGAAAACGCGACGAAGCGGAGGATTTCGGTCCGAATGATTTTGACGCGGATCCTAAACGACGGGCAGTCGGAGAAACTGAGACAGCTATTTCTTCGCCCAAACGTGAGTGACCTCGTTAAGACATTCCTAAGAAACATGTTTAAATAACCTGCAGGAGACAATCCATTTGCCCGCAAGGCGACTGGGGACGCAAAGAAGAACCCTTTTGCACGAAAACCTGAGCAACCCAAGTCAATCCAAAAGAGTGAGAGCTTTTTCAACAAAGTCGAAGCTGTTGAGATCGACCAAAGCAAACCCCGTAAGCTTTTTCGTTTGATAGTTGCGGGTTATTAAAGTGCATCATGAATCCAGGTGCGACAAATAAAAAAGGGAAAGAAAAAGAGAAGAAGGACCTAACTAGGCAGACAACCCTCTTCGGGCTTCCCCCGAAGCCACCCGCCGAAAAGAAAGGCAAGTCTCTGAAAAGGGGGGAGGGATCTGAAACTAGAACAAATGGCGGTGAAGCGTCGACATCTCAAGTCACAGATGTTGACATGCAAGAAGTGCCACCTGCATCTGAGGTCGTCACTCTCGTGGAAACTCGGGATACTGCAAAGACTATTACTGAAGACACCCAGCTATCTGAGGATGAAGTTCCAATAGAATGGGAAGCATCTCCACCACCCTCCCCACGATAGATAAGGCACAAATCTATGCATGCTCATGCTCTTTTGCTGGATACAATATAACCATGCTTTCGGTAGTGTATGACGGACTCGAGTGAACACCGTCTGTCGTGAGACCAAGCGGGTAGGGGGGCTCATTGTCGACTTCATTTATCGTTCTCGTCACAGACCCTGGCTCCTGAGAAAGCCGAGGGATACGCCGGTGGGATGGAGAGTTAGATGATCCGACGCAGTGAAAATAGCTGTCACACACCGCACATCGTTGTCAAGAACGTAATGACTGAGTACTGAGTACTAGTACTTACTACTAGGATGAGCTGGACCTCTGTTAAGATATTTACGCGGCTTTCCAGATCGTGTGAGTTGGTTCGCACGTGTCACAACAGATACTATCCCCCCCGCTGAAACCGGTGTCTGCTCCATCGCTGACTTATCCTGTCGCCATGTCCCTCTCCCCGACTGCCACGACTTCCAATAGCCCTGAAGTGCCCTCAAAACGTCGTCGGACGAGTACCATCCTGCCAGCGCACGCCAACGCTGAGCAGAGCATGTCCCAATTACCCGCGGGATCGGCTCACCCCCCGCCATCCCCATCTCCTGCAAATATCCCCAAGCGTGGTGCTAGGGCCTGCACAGCCTGTAGAAAGGGGAAAAATAGGTGTGAGGGCGAGGTATGCTTTCCGTCGTCCTGCGTCCCTGTTTGCTCACTGGCCCGCCCTCCCGCACCGGCCCGGGCCATCTCGGACAGCCACCGTGCCGTCGCTGTCAGCTGAGTGGTACACCATGCATCTTCGAGAAGCCAGAGAAGAAGAACGTGCAACCAGCGTCCGTAGCTAGTGTGGAGTATGTTCGTCTCCGCAGACGCATCTGTTCTCTCACATTCATGGAAATAGGCGCTTATCACGCCTCGAGGGCCAATATCTGGTAATTCACAAACCATGTACGGTGTAAACGTCCCTCAACCGAGTCTAGGTCATGCAGAGCCAGATGATTGGAATGCAATCATCTTTGGACCGTATCCTGTCCGCAATACAAAGTCAGACTCAGCCCAGCAATCAGCAACCTAGCCACTCGATAAACGCGGGCCAGGGATCTGCTGGTTCACACCGTAGCCGGTATGTCAGTACGTTCAGGACAGGCCATAATACCAACCCGTTTTCCTAATTTAAGCTTTCCCCCTCTTCCCGGCTTCGCTCCTGCGGTAAGCCTAGCTTACTCGTTAAATATGCAGTGTTTATCTATGCGCGCAGCAACGCAAGCACGCGACATATGGAATTGTTCAGAACGCTGTAGTATCGTCAGAAGATGAAGCTGAGGATGCAGCTCCTCGTGTCACACTCAATGCGCCTATCGAGGCCCTTCAGGGTTTGGCCAATGCGGCTGCGGAGGCGGCAGCAGCGCCATCTACAACCCCTCCCATGAAACGGCAACGGGTGGAATCTGTTCCAAGGAATATATTTCCGCACGCGATTGAAAAGGTACGCATCCTCTGGATCCATTTTTCAAACTAGTCTAATGGTTGTTCTCCCAGGGGCTCGTTCCTGAAACGGAAGCCAGGGAACTTTACCACATGTAAGCTTTCATCCATCAAACACAATGTCACTAACCTTGGTCTCCCAGATTCTTCGCTGGCTGCCATATTTTTATACCGCTTTTTGATCCGAGTTACGATACATTTGAGGGCCTTATGGAGCGTACGCCGTGGACTTTTGATTCTATTCTTGCCATTGCTTCTAAAATTCGCAGTGGCAATGCCCCTCTCAGCCCTACTTTTTACAGGTGCTTGGAGGAGGCGCAAGGAATTGCCAGGTCTTCATTGTTTGGTCCTGTTGTCCGGAAAGAAGCAGTTATGGGTAAGCAGTTTCGTGTTCATGAGACTTGGTAGGTAGTAATGTTACGTGGTAGGGATGTTGCTTTTAGCTGCCTGGAGCACCAGCGGTTGGCTTCCAAGTGGTCATGCTATGCGCATGGCACTAGATCTGGGTCTACATCACGCAGTTGAAAAACTTGCTGACGAACCTGGGATGCGTTCTGAAGAAGAGGAGCGAGACCTTGGTGTGTAAAATCTGTTTCACGGTGTGAAATTCAGCTAGAGGGCATTTTAGTAATCTCGGCGCGGATCTGGTTGTGTCTTTACTGGTTCGACCATCAGTGAGCTTTTCCCTCTGGTCTGATCTTTGCATAACCTCATTATTGCGATGCAGAACGAGCTTAGGGACTGGTCGACCCGTTGTGTTGCGGGATGAGTCCTCTATCAAGCACTGTCGGCTTCTTCTCGCTCATCCTATGGCCTCCTCCACTGATGTTCGACTCATCTCGTTGGTCGAGCTGATTGCTCACAAAAGTATATGTTCTGTCTTGATTTCTCACACTGTATTTGACACCACCGCATAGCTCAAATATACGAGACCCTCGCACCGTTGAACGGTGAGATCAATCACAACACACTTGCCTTCATTCGCAGAGCCAACATTGCCTTGGATAACTGGTGGGCAGATTGTGACGAGCTGCATCGTAGGCAATTCTAGCTACGCATCGAGCTCTTTGTTCATACACCCCCTAGGTCAAACCATGGATGAAGAATCTCTACTACGGAAAATTCTCGCTGCGGAACTACACTATGCAAAACTTTGGCTTGTTTGTGTTGCTCTACGTGGGGTATCCTGGGACAAGATGCCATTCGAGCAACGTGAACTCGCTTTTCAGGCGAAGGACGCTGCGTCTAATTGTTTGTCCATCTTTTTGAACTCTACGGCATACCGGTATGTCCTATTGGTTGTCTACTTCATTTGATATCGGGTCAAATATGTCTCAGAGCTGCCCTCCGTTACGCTGTGCATGATAGCCTTGTCACTCTGGCCTTTTCTGGCCTTTTCTTGCTTAAAATGGTCAACCTTTTCCCTGCTGAATTGGACCCGCCTGCGATAGTGAGCCAGGTCGAGCACTTGGCACAACTACTCTCCGATGTAGCGGCAGAACGGTCAGTTGTAAATAGTTTCTCTTTTTACCAAGCGTTTCTCTGATACGCGGAGCATTCAGTTATGCGCTCACGCTGCGTATCATGGTCGCAAACCTGCGCCGAAAAGTAGGCATGTATCCTGGGATCGCCGCGCCGATCCAGAACTTGCCTCCCCCGATACTACCGGAAGGTATGGTTAGTCCATACGTTGACAAGCACACCCTTGGTCCACCTCCGTTGACGATGGAAGAACTCGGGTTTTCTTGGCCGGGTGACCGGGGTATGGTGAACCCTTCGACGATCCCGACGTGGATACAAGAGGAGGTTCGTGACTTCTTGCGGCTTTCTCACTACTTGCTGATCGAGGCTCCAGGGCCTCACGGATCTTGGCCTTCCTATCAATGGCTCTGATGGCATCTTCTTGAGTATGTATGGAGTAAATGGTTGGTCGGGAGACTTTGTACCCATGCCTGAAGCATGGTGATTGGTTTCGCCCTTGTTTAATTGTATTGTACGAGTAGAACCGACGGACTTATGTTGTTCTGTGTAAGCATTGACCCAGTGACACTGAAGAATGATAAAGCTGTTCGCTGTTCCTCAATCTGTCATTGTGAAAGGGCAGCGGGGCTGGATTCTCATGGAATGTCTCTACTTCCAATTCAAGTAGCTGAGTTTTACGCTCCACTGATCTACGCGCCCTCTCTCATCATGCTTCAAGTTGTTCCAATCACGCCATTGAGTATAAGACTCCGTCATCATTCACTTTGTTCGTAAACGCAAGCCCGAGTTATGTAGGATGCCCAACCCGTATTGTGTGTTCTACGCCCATATTTCAAGCAGCGGGAAGAAATCGGGGCTGTTTCTCGGACGCTGCGCGGGGCTCTCCTTAGACAAGTATGGCGCTCATCTACACATCGATTCTCGTGTACGACGTACCTATGTTCGATTGATGTGTTTGGTGATATGGACTACAGAAGTTCCGGGAGACATAATTGAGTGCAATTCTGACAAGGAGTAGGTACACAGCTGCCAAGTGGTGAGATCACAAGGGCGGCAACCTTCACCCATCGTCCTCGTCGCTGTCTTGTTCTTGAAGAAACTGGATTTGTGAGCGTGAATTTGGATGTGGAGGAAAGAACAGAAACCCCATACCTTGACAAGCGCTTCGGTACTTTTGAGAAAATGTTGCCTCCCTTGAGGCTTGGATCCCTTTTGGTACCAATAGATGATTGCCTTGTCTGAGATGCAGTCCTTGTTGTATAAGACCTATTTATGATGTAATGAGGACAAACGACGCCAATGCAGCAAAAATTATATATGCCTTGAGGATCTGTGGAAACGCCTTCATAATTCGAGTATCTTCATAGCAGTATACTTGAACTTGATTGATCAAGGCGACTTCGACCTTGGGCCCTGTGCAGAATGGCTCGAGGATGGGGGAGAATTTCTATCCGGTATGCGACGATACGCTGTCGGTGAGTTCAAAGATGCAGATAAGAGTGCGGTGCATACCCCTACTTCACGCAGGGCAAGGCCCTCTATCTGGTCCGGCCGGGCGGCACCCCAGTCTACGGAAGCCATAAGACCCTGCCAGATACATTGGATTAAATCTGCATCAGGGAGTGATCGTTCTTCTAGCTTGCTCTGTATTGCTGATATGATCTGGTCCGGGCAGACAGGATCGGCTGTTCCAAGCCGCGAATTAAGGAATCCACACGTACCGTTTCTGCAGCCTCATCGTGTCCAGAAAATCCCTTGAGTTCAGTTATGATACCTTCTTTCGCAATGGCGTATTGTTTCTTCGTGAACCACTCCGCTACCTGAGGGAGACCTTCCTTTCTAAAGAAATCATCGAGTATTTTGGCATCCCGACGGTTGGGAGGGAAGAAGAGAAGAAGGTCTTTGATATTTCCTCGCTTAAGGGAAGCGGAAAGGTGGTCCATCGACTGATCAGCCAGGTAGGCGCGGAATATGATAGCAAGGACGGTAACGGACGCGTCTAGTAAAATGGTCACGTGGTCTATGATGGCACGAATAGCGCTCACAAACCGTTTTTAACGAGTTGATCCTTGGTAAGGCTTTGTAGACAAGCGGTGCTAGCGATGCCTTGAGACAGAAGAAGGCCGATAGTGATGGCAAGCTTGTCACGCTGACTAGCAGACCAGCGATTGATATATTGGAGCAGACTGGGCAGGGTCTGCTCCTCGAGGGGCTTCTGAAGATATTTGTATCTAGAGGAACGAGATGTGATAAACATCGGACATCCTGTACAAGCGTACCTTCTGATGACCTTATTGAGCACTTCGACGTATTTCTTCAGCTCTTCGACCGATGCAGGGTCCTCTGCATTGAAGATTGTGAAGGGGGACGTGGGTGCACCGTCATCAATGTATGAACCGCCCGGCTGTACGAGACCGCCAACAAGGATGATTTCGAAGAGGGGATCTGCATATTTCAGGAACTCGAGTGTGGACCCAGCCTGTACGAGCTTTGTAGCAAAGGACTCAAAATCGTTCTGGGGGACAGTTTCTAAGTGTTTATAAAGCTGGTCTCTGAAGACTGTAGTCGGATGGGAGCGTAAATAAGTGTCACGAGCGAGGTGGAATACTAGCCTGTAGGTTCGTGCTTTGCTTGAGCTTTGACTGCGCCTTTCCTCGCTTTTATCTTTACCCCCTGTAACGAAGGCTTTGCAGCGGTGGATTGCTGAGACATCCACAGTTTTCGAGGGAATCGAAAAAGGCGGACAATCAGATGAAGGCGGTTGTGGTTCAAAGTCGATAAGCGATCTACGGGGTGGCACGTGACCAGACAATCATCCTCCGTATCTTTCTCATCCACCACCATCTTCTAATGGCGACCCCTCGTTTTTCAGATTCCCCAAACGCCCGTTCAAGGTCGATCACAACTGCGGATGGTCTCGACACTTTCGGGGTATGTTGAACCGAGTCACACGACAAAGACAACCTCATCTTGTATCCACCAGATCCTCAACCAGCACTCTATCGGAAACACTGCTTTCCAAGTTGGCGTGTCCGAAGACAAGGGCACGCGCAGGTACATGGAGGATGCACACTCTTTTGTTGTTGATTTCGCAGGCGTGAGAGGTCAGGGATTCTTTGCGGTGTTCGACGGCCATGCTGGAAAACATGCTGCCGAGTGGTGCGGCCAGCATTTTCACGAGGTAAGTACTGCAGCTGTTCCGTGGATACCACTATGTTCATGTCTGCCCCAGTATCTTCTCGATTCCTTACACACCTCTTCGTCAACTACGATTCCTGATGTCTTTAACGAGACATTCCACAATGTTGACAGACGTATATCCCGCCTCTGCGAGGAATCTGACGGAAAGATTCATTCGGGTTGCACGGCAGTGACTGCATTCTTACGTATCGAAGACGGAGACGGCCGACAATCATTTCTCTCCTCTCCTCCCGCCACGCCACTGGTTGCTGTACCTCTTGGCACAGAAGACACCAAGGGCTCCGGGAGTGGTTCTGAATCCCCTGTCAGCGACTCTGGTGAAGAACCACCAGTGTCAGGCAAGGCAAGCCAGAAACCCAAGAAAACTAAAACTGGATCACCCACTGGCCGCTTCGCGCGAGCTCTGAAAAATCTCAGTGGGGGTAGCAGTTCGCCCCCACCTTCGCCTGGTTCTCCATCACCATCCACCGTTCCAGCAAATCAGACAAATACTTCTGCTGTTGTATCGCCTCCCCCGTCACTCCGTCGTGTTCTTTACAGTGCCAATGCAGGTGACGCACGAGGGGTTCTTTGTCGTGCGGGAAAGGCCGTGCGTTTGACTTATGATCATAAAGGCTCTGACAAACAAGAAGCGAAACGGATCACGGACGCGGGTGGCTTTGTCATGAGCGGACGCGTCAATGGTGTGCTCGCCGTCACGAGATCTCTGGGTGATTCCTCCATGAAGGAGTTTGTTGTCGGCTCCCCCTACACCACCGAGACGCAACTTTGCGATGACGACGAGTTTTTGATCCTAGCATGTGACGGGGTGCGTACTGTTTGGCACGTCCTTCCCTAGCTGATGCCGTTCAAGTTGTGGGATATCACGGGCGATCAGGGAGCGATTGACTTGGTGAGGAACATTGCGGATGCACAAGAAGCAAGTCAGACACTCGTTCGACACGCATTATCGCGACAGACTAACGATAACGTCACCGTTGTCGTTGTTCGCTTCAAGCGCACTATTTCACAACCAAGTGTGTAGATTTCTTGAAGCGTGACTATTTTACCTTACTCCGGCTTGTCCTATCTATTAATTGTAAAAGTACTCCGCTACACCTTTCCCGTCCCTACATTACCGTCATAAACCATCTTGGTTGTTTGATTGTCCTGCTTATCTTTGCACGGGTCCACAGATCATCTTACAGCACTCGATTTGATCAACATTGATGCAGCCATACATTGTAGATCGCGGCAAAGACGCAAAAAAAAGAGATATAAGTCACGTTGACTACATTTTCTCTGACCCAAAAAATTGGTATAAACTGTCGAAAGTCGCTAACCTTGGTAGAAAAAAAAGCCATTAATTTGAACCGTACTCGACAACGAGGGATGATTCGCTGGCGGAGACGGAAGTGAGCACTTTGCCATCCTGCATTATGTTGAGGAGGAGGTTAGCGTTCGAGGGGGTCAAGGTACCACTTGTTCCAGAGGCAATGACGTCAGCAAAGGCCACGTTTCCAAAGTCAACGAGAGGAGCAAGACCACCGCCATCCATCTGGGGGTCTTGGACGATCCACTCAGCATCCTGCTGGCAAAGAGCACTGGTGGACGTAATGTCCTGAGTGGCACTCTGACCGTTGGTCAGGTTCTCTATGATCGCCAAGCCGGAAGTCGCGGAGGTTGCCATGACTGTGACCGTGATAAGGTCTCCAGCAGCTACCGTGACATCGGAGAAAGTAGAAATGCCGTCGGGGTACCACTCGTACCAGGCTTTTCGCAATGAACATCAATTCGGATTGGAGATCATGTTTTGCTCACCACTGTACGAGGGTTCTCCATCCGTGAGATTAAAGCCAATACCAGCCTGGAGGGCAGCGTTTTGACAGCTGACACCGTCAATACCGACCCAAGCACCACCTACACCATTATTGCCGGCGAGGGTGGGAGCAGTAAGTGTAGCTGTCACGACGGTAAAGGTTCCCTGTTTGTAAGAATATGTGATTGTGGATGACGCGAAATAGGAATGACACGAACCTCGCCCTCGGACAAGATGGCACCAGCCCAGCTCAAGTCGTAGCCTGCGGGAGATCAGCATTAATCGGGTGATTCGACTGGGACTAACGGTTCTCCTGACAGCCCATACGGGCGCCGAGGGGAGAGAATGACCCGGCCGCAACCACACAAATGAGTAAAAGGGCAGAGAAAAGGGAAGATTTGGGAACCATGATGAGGGACGAGCCTTTGGATTGTCAACGAAACAAGAGCCTGGAGGAGACGTCGTCGCAAAACCATTATATACGTGTTCTCCTGAAAAGCCATCGACAAGATTGTTGCCGTGAAAGCGTGACTGGTGATGAAACATATCATTAGGTGTCTACCGTTCTCTGGCCGTCACAACTTCCTCTCTGCATTGGCGAAACCCTTCCTCAACCAGCAGCAGAGAAGCGGACTTGCACCTACTTGCACGCGATTATGGCCGCAGGTTGGCTGTAAACACCTATCATAGGGATGGTACTGACATCACTGGTTGGCAAAGCCACACTAAAGTTGTGTACCTGTCTTATCAAATAAGGTTTGCTTATCGCAATGTCACAACGAGGATCAGATTTGGCAACTATTCAGAGTCACCTTGACCCATCTGTTTTTTGGCTTCTTCATTTTGTTCCGCCTCTTCTTTAGCCTCACGCCCTTCTGCCTTTGGGGTTACTCTGGTTTCGTCCGTGAGTCTGGCGAGGCGTCTGAACCCGTCTCCGTCACTCTCACCGTCGTCGCCAGGTTCTTCTTCACTACCGCTAATATGTGTTTCGACTTCCATCTTTCATCCTGATGATGAGCGGGAGGTGGTGCCTTATTGGACCAAGTGACAGAATGGATCCGGTTGGATAGACCCATGTGTTGACAACATCCCGTTTGCAACCACGGTCAACCTGTCAAGATACGAATTTCAGTCAGGTACCATAGAAGGGTGAGGTACCAAATCACACTGAATTTGAGGTGACCTTCGGGGTCGCCAAGTTCCAATCCTGGAAACTCAACGATCATTGCTTTCTACCTCGTGTGCATTTAGCTCGTCACTATGACCCTCTACCTTCACGTCACTGTTGCCCTGTTCGACTCGTCGCTTCCATCCTGATCTCCCTGATGAACGCACCGTCCAGAGGCGCTAACTCCGGCGTCGGAGGCGTAGTACGCAATGCTACTTCTGCTTCGATCACCGACTTCAAGTCGACGCGCGAACACCGTATAACGTTAGATGCGGTGAGACCATGGAGAACATCATGAAAGTGAGCAGGCACTTGCCCCTTAAAAACGGGCCAGAACGCTGACGGTTTACTTGCTTAGAACTATGAACATCTGTTCAAAGTGAACTCCCCTCGGCCTGCTCCAGATCCATTTTGTGCTGTAGCTTACATCGGCGGGATTGGCATTAGTCGACTCTTCGACTGGGACCGACGATTCTCGCAGCACCGAGAGGAGAGAATGAACCAGCCGCAGCCGCACAAACAGGTAAAAGGGTAGTGAAGAGGGAAACTTGGAAGCCATATGGGGGCGAAACTGTGCATTATCAACGAAACAAGAGCCTGGAGGAGACGATGTCATAGAACCTTGTGTTCTCCCGAATAGCCATCGACAAATGGGGTTTCGGATGGGAAATAACATCACTGCCGCGAAGGCGTTACCAGCGATGAAACAGGTCTGGGTGTGTATTGGGTCTGTTTCCGGCTCGCGGACCGCAGACTCACACTTCTCCGCATGGGCGGAACCCTGGGTTTCGACCACGCAGAGAAGCGGACTTACATCACCTTGTCGCCATTGTCGTCGTCGGCGTTGTGGAGCTTGGCGCACCCTTGCACACCCTCGCCCTCCTCCTCGTGGCGGTAGGCGCGCCGTTTCGCCCCTCGTTGTCGTCGTTATAGTGGGGATTATGACCGCGGTTAGCCGTAAATCAATCCCCCTACCGTAGCTAGAGACTATCCGAAACAAAAGGGCGCGTACCAGTCTTAACAAATTAGGTTTGCTTACCGCAATGTCACAGCGAGAGTGATTTGGCGACTATTCAGAGTGCTACGTACCACATGCCACTTTTAAAGTCACCAGATCATAATATTCTCTTTTTCTTCCTCTTGCCATGTCGGATACCTTCATCACCTTCCCCACCATGATCCATTTGTTGTTTACGTTTTTTGGCTTTCTCATTTTGTTCCGCCTGTTCTTTGGCGCGCCGTGCTGCCTTTTGGGTTGCTCTTGCTTCCTCCGTAAGTCTCGCGAGGTGTCTGAACCCGTCCCCATCACTTTCATCTTCGTCGTCAAGTTCTTCTTCATCGGCATTGACATGTGTTTCGACTTCCGACCTTTCGTCTTGAGGATGAGCGGGGGACGGTGACTTATTAGGCCGAGTGACATGTTCAGGTGAAAACGGGTCCGGTTGAATAGACCCTTGTAGCGACAACATCTCGTTCGCCACGGTCAACCTGTCAAGATACGAATTTCAATCGGGTACCATAGAGGAGTGACGGCATACCCGATCACAGTGAACTCGAGGTGACCATCGGGATCGCCAAGTTTCGATCCTGTCAAGTGGTGCACCCAGCGACCGCTGCTTTCTGCCTCGTGCTCGGGTGCATGTGGTTCCGTAGAATCTTCCATCTTCACGTCGCCTCCTCTCTCTGTCGCATTGTTTGACTCGTCATCTCTATCCCAATCTCTTCCCGCGCCAAATTCTGGGTCATTTTCTGCCGGGCCATACTCAAACGACCACAGGTCTTGTGGGATATGATGTCGAGGTATCGAGACATTGAAAGTGCGATGCACAAGAAGGGAGACATGATCGGGAGAATACAAATTTACTTTACCCACTATCACGGAGGTTCAAGCACGATCCGAGAGCGAGATCGAAAAAAAGAATCACACACCTAGTTTCATGGCAACTTGAGGACCCCAAACGGTAGCATCGAAGCTCACGTTACACACGGCAAAGGGGCAATCGCCATGTATACTCGCCGTCCTACTCAGGAACTGAATGTTTGAATGCGCCAAGAGTACGCCTTGCAAGGATGGTATATATCTTATCGTGGAAAGGCGTGATTACCGATGAGTTACCGACAAATGCAGCGTACAAGTCGACGCTCACCGCATGATCATGCTATCTAGCATTTCTTCCACTCCAGCGCGCAGATTGGAGGCAAAGACAGGGGGAACCGAGAGGACGATGCTGGCGCTGACAGTACGAAACTCACTCGGGTGGTCCGACACGCGAGACTTGCCTTTGTCGTTGAGAGCATTTGGTGTGCGCGAGACATCCTCCGGGATTACTCCAGTCGTTTCCTTGTGTTTCTTGTGTCTTTTTTCCTTCTTCTTCGAGTCTGTATCTTTTGTCGAATGATGCTTCCGTTTCTTGGATGGCGAACCCGACTGCATCGTTGACGATCGGGTTCGGGGAAGACTTTGAATGGTCACGTGATATCTTTATTGCCGTCACGTTTTACCAAGTACCTTTTCGACCTCGACTTCATGGTATGTAGGGCTCTGGTCAGTGTGAATATGACACTTACGGCCTCGTGCAGTCCGTGCCGAGGCTCATCGGTCAGATTATCTTGACCGGCGCGCAAATATTTGGCAAGGCGTTTGTTGCAGCCGGGAAACAAGCTGTTCAAAGTACGCAGCCCGTCTCGCATCGCGTTTCATGGGTTGCTGACCGTCATACGTCTCGGCCCAATCTCCTTGCCTGCCATACATCTTTGCTTTCTCTCTCAGATGCCAAACACCGTCCAGAGGCACTAAGCTCCGACGTCGGAGGCGTACGCAATGCTACCTCTACTTCGATCACCGACAAGTTGACGCGCGAACACCGTATGACGTTGGATGAGGCCCATCTCATTCTGAATGCGAAACGCGGTGAGACCATGGAGAGCATCATGAAGGTGAACAAACACTTGCGCGTTTACAAACGGGCCGGCGCTGACGGCTTGCTTGCATAGAACTATGAACATCTGTTCAAAGTGAACTCCCCTCGGCCTGCTCCAGATCCACCTCCATCCGGTTCACGGGCTGGTAGACCACCACCACCACCTTCGCATTCACATTACCTGCAATCAAAGGTGATTCGTGCGCGTGAACGAATAGAAGCTGAAACTCGTGTTGCTCAAGAAGATGCTGCCGCAAAACCTGGAGCTGAGCCAAATAGTCCGGGACCAGGATCAAGTTGAACACCTCTGGACACATTGTATCTGCATGACTTATTCCTACTGTTACTAGATGAATCACATCACCACTGCTCCCATTCAATTCCTCTTTTCCGAGCACGCAATCATGATTAATGGATAAATTTTAGGCAAATAATTTACTATGCAAGATCCTGAATGGATTTCAAAATGCAGGGTGGAAGCTGAGTCGTCAAGTCGTTGAGGAGAGTATCATTCTTCTTTTCCCCGATTCTGAAGCTGGCGCCATGCCCGGACGTCTCTCCTTCGGGCAAGCCACTGGAAGAATGGCAGAGTGACGCATGAGACCGCGATCCACGCAAACTGCACGCCAAAGTTGAGACCAACTAGATGCAAGGTGCACGCTAAGAACAATCATTCTCCTCGTGGGGTGGACTTACTCTGGTTCTTCGTGTTGAAAACGACAGTGCGAACGGTGTTCGAGACGTTGTAGAACGGCATTGCGTAGCCGTATCGAAATATGATCGGAAGTATTTCAATGGGGTAGTAGGATACAGAGACATTGACTGGGCGAAGTGAACCTCCAAACGGCCCTTTGAACACAGCGACTTACCGATGATCCACAGCACAAGAAAGATGGGAACGAATGCGAGCGTCATCAGGGTGAGCATAGACTCTAGTGCGAGTCCCCTATCGACGTGTGAGCTTCAAGACGTCTGAAGAGCGACGAAAAACATGCAGTGCAGCCATCGCCATCCAAGACATCATCCAGTAAATGACGAAACCACCACTATAGCTGTGCGAGAATGGGTACGTGGCTGGAAGGCGATGGAACCGACGCACTATCGCCCAAATGGAACACCAAAGGCGAGACTCAGCAAAGCGTACATGAGCTGTAAACATGTGGGTCTGATCACTCATGCATGTGAACGTGTTGCTTACCGAGATGAAAAAATAGAGAAGGAAGGGCCAGAGCAAACGCATCAAGATCAGCGATCTCAGTGTCAGACGTCTACCGAAACCGCTTCGATTGTCCGCAGCCAAAAGATGGTTCTGCGGGCATAAAGTTCAACCAGTGAACGAGGCAAGGCCCTGAACCAGACCCACCGTTAATATAAACTACACAGCAGCCCGTCAGCAGTCCGAGTGGCAAGGGATCTCTTACCGCAAGGATCATGAGATAAATAAGTCCGACGAAATCAACGGCAGATGCCCTGAAAAGAATCAAGCAGTTACGCTTGCCCACGTGGAACGAAAGAGTACAAACACGGGCACGTCAAACGGCCTGAGGTCGTACACTGCGTAATTAACCGACAGTGCCACAAGGGAGGGTGCGGTGCTCATCAACCTAGTCAGGTTTGGACTCGATGCCAACTGTTGCGCAAAATCGAGCCCGAGGGTCTGCGTGATGTTCGTCAGGAGCAAATTCACCTATGAATGTATCATCAAAGGCCGAAGACGCGAAAAAGGCGCTTGCCAATGGAGAAATGAGGAGGCGGCTGGGAGGGGTATCACCAAATGTCATGTGGATCTCACACTGCGAACGCTCACTACGCGGCTTCGTTCCTTGCATTTGTAAGATATGCGCTGATCGCATCAGAGGTATTATACGTCGCATTTATAGAGTTGACTGCTGCAAGCAAGTTGGAGGTCGCGTTCGGATTGACTATGCGGACGACTCAAGTGCTCGTCGGTGCCACGACTCGGACACGCACCTGTCACGGCGACCCAACACCGATGATTAAGAAGGGCCACTTGGACGTCCGACGGCCCGTTTGGAAACTCCGAGGGGTCTTGCACCAACCACGAGAGTTGTTCATTGCCGTGCACCGTCGATAATGCTTCCGTCACCGCGTGGCCGATCTGTCCCCCATCAAAATCCTGTGACGGGCTGCTGAGCGAGTACACGTGGGTCGCGGGTTCAGCACTTACGACAACATACCCGGAGAGGTTATGGACATTTCCAAAAGATCTTCCGAGCGCTGCCCAGTAGATCGACAGGATCGCAAATATGATGAACACAATGAGGCCGACAGCTACAAGACTGAACTTGACCCAGGTCCTCCTGGCTACAACAGTACCTTTGTCCGTGTCGAAAAGACCATGGGAGAATGGCGGATCCTGTAGGCCAGTCAGCAGGAACACCGAGATGCGGACATTGTCTTACCGGCTCATCCGTTGGGGTATTATCCGAGTCAGGTTGGCTCCCTGGATTTACTGGCGACGTCTGCGACGACATGGCAAGAAACAGGTTGATTCAATGACTGATCGCGACTTAATAAGCTAAGGGGTTTCAAATAGCTTGCTGACCGAGGCGATTGGAGCACCATGTCCAAAAGAATGACGATAATGCAATACATGATGAGGTGTCACTATCAGCTCGTCCAATATAAAATATCACATTACGACCTGCTACCTTGAATATTGTATCTTCCACTTGCACATAACCTAATAGGAGGATGCTACGAAGGTCCCCGTCGTTGTCTCCGCTTAGATTTCTTTGGTTCGTTATCAATCTCGACCGGACGCTGACAGACTGGACATCGACCGGAAACATCAGTTAACCAAGGGTCAATGCAAGTTTTCTGTTTAATGTTTCAGAAACGTCGAAATGAAGTACCGGAGGGCTTACGTGGAAGACATGACCGCAAGCCAGTAGACGTAATGGCTGGGGACCCTCTCCAGCATCTTCAAGCCGAGGCAGTGCGTCTCGCTCCTCCTCGGTGATGTTCTCGACTGGAATCACTGCCTCCTCGGCGCGAGGTGACGGCGGGGCAGCATCTTCCTTGTCCGGATCTTGTTGGGGGCCCGCAGACAACCTTCTCGGCTCTTCAAAGTCCATCAAACAAATCGCACACGCGGCACGGTTGCCTTCTAGTCTGACAAAGGGATAATCACACTGCTCCCAGTTGTCTTCCCATGTCTCGGGTTCCCTGAGCGTATCCGTCATCGAAATCTTGGTGTTCAGACGTTTGGTGTTGGGATCTGTCGTGTTGTCCTTCTTTGGAGTCTTTCTGCGGAAGAAGGCGAACCTTTTTCTGGGTACGAGCACAGGAGGCATGGGAGGATAGGTATGTATGGGTTTCGGTAGGGAAACGGGTGCTGACATGTCGTCTGGTGGCGGTGGAATATAAATGACAAGCGGTATGCGGTCGACGAGCGATTTGGGGAGCTTCCCAATATCTGGCTTGATGTAATGTGGATTTTGTAAAGGATGACGCCCCAGGCAAAGTAATATGATGCTGTAAAAGAGCTGCAAAAAGTCAACTTTTCCAGCAGGGCAAGAATCGTCACAAAACTGACCATGATGAATGGCAAAACCATAAACACAAGAAAACCGAAGAGAACGACCTCCAAAACGAGCAAGTACATTGTACACAAAATTCCAAAGGTAAGCCACCAGACAAATGGGGCGGAAAGACGACATGAGTTGACTGAAGTATACTCAAGGATGTGTGCGGTTAAGAACCATGTCAGAGTGAACATGGACAAAAAGAGGGACAACCTGACGCCAGATCAGCTTCGGCTGCGGATAAGGCATAGGTTGACATACCGCGCATAGATATGATTGTAGGGTACTGGTGGATCTTCTGAGTTGGTGGCTGTAGGTGTTCCTCTGTCTGGTTGCCTTCGATGCCTCGGGTCTCCGGGACGCGCTGCAGGCGGAGACTCGGCTGGCTGCGTCGTCGACTCGGAGTCTTCTCTTGGGGCATTGTCCCTAGAGCCTCATGAAGAAAGACACCTGAGAATGAAATATTGTCGGCTCACGCTGCTCGTATACGAAAATAGTTCCAACACGTCAAACCGGACGACATTGCGAGCCGTACTAACCAGAGGCCATTCCAGGCCACTAGCGGTCGTCCACAGGCATGAATCTGCAGGACCATCGGGTCCTCTGGGCTCTCAATCACTGAAGCGACACTGAGGAGTGTTATGACAGCGGCGGCCTGGTGATTCCACAAGCATAAGAAGAGGATGACGGAAAGAGGGGACACCAACCTGGAGAAAGTTGTAGATCAACGTTCCGACAAGCGATACCAATGCCTTTCTGGTCCTGGAAGCATCCGGGCCCATACCCAACAATTCTTTCATCCTCTGTATGAACGAACGCGAATGGCGCTGACCAGGTTGCGCTGGTGCTGGCTGAGGACCGCTAGGGGTTTGGCTGGCCTGCCTAAGCCAAGAAGGCGGTCTTTGGGACCCGTTAGCGATCGACAGGACGATTTAAAATCTGATTTACTCTGGGAGTTCGGCGTTATTTATTGGGGATGAAGGAGCCGTTTCGCGACCACGCTGCGCCGAGCGACGATAGGACGCAGATATCCAAGCCCTTGCGGGTTGAGTTACCGTGGGGATGTCACCGGTTGACTGTGTGCGGCGGAGCGATTGTGAATCGAGTGCAGAAGGATTAGACATGGTGAACGTTTTGGGGCAAGGAGCAACGAGGGAAGAGGTTCGGGGATTGACGCCTGCGGTGCGTGTGGTAAGATCGAACAGAGTCGTTGTAGGCCGCCAGGTCGTCGCACATCCAAGTTGGCGCTGATCACCACTGCGCAGCTTGCCGCCCGTCGAACAGGACAAGTGAGATGGGACGAGCAGACAAACAGCAGGTCGCACACGCGCAGCGACTCGGTTTATTTATGTACACACATGATCAAGCTCGTCACTTTCGACGCACTACATACCCTAATTACGCCCAGGAAGCCCATCCATGTCCAATATTCAGAAGTGTTCGCGCCGTTCTTGGGTGTTCTCAGTCCGGATGCGCTGCAGCAGTCCTTCAAAGCCAGTGAGTTACCACGTCAGGCAACTCGAGTCTTACCCACCCACCTTGCTTCGAGGCCTGAAGCAGTCACAAAAGGACACACCTGCCTACCACGGCCCGCTCGGTGCTCGCGGATGGTGGGCAGAGGTTATTAAGAGGACAGCCATAGGAGCAGGCGCTGACCCGCGAGGTATGCGGCCATGTCCTCTCCACACCCAACACGCATGGGCCTAGCAGGATGCATGCAGCCGTGGAACTGTCCCTGGATAACATCGTGTCCCGGCTCATGGACCACTTCAGTTCCAGCCAGGGATACAAACTTTTCGAGGATGCACTACCCGTTGGTACGTCGTAGGCACGTCGCTGCTACATTCTGGCGTCTGATGCGCGACCAGTTGGTCAATTGCAAGCCATGAACGTCCGTACAGGGCTCATCAGTAATTCCGATGCAAGGATGCGTGCGTTCTACACATCCAGTATCCGATATCGTTGATACCGTTCTGCAGGTCTCGTTCTCTCCGATCTCAAAATATCCTCCCTTCTGAATCCCCTCGTCCTCAGTGAGGAGGAAGGAGTTGAGAAGCCCAATGTAGACATATTCCGGCGAGCACTCACTCCCACAGTGCGTCCCGACCAAGCGGTGCACGTTGGTGACGAACTAGAGTGGTAAGCTTGGTTGGAGTCACTCTCTGGTTTAGTACTGACTGTCAGAAGCGACTATCATGGAGCGCAGAGGGCTGGAATGCAGGCGCTTTTGATCAGACGACCCGGCCCCGATGGAGACCAGGAAAACAAAGAAGCGGACGAGGAGCTTGGAAATACCCAAGTGATTACCAGCTTGCGAGACGTGGTTACCTGGGTGAGGTTGCGGAGTGAAGGGTAGGGTAGTCGAAGCACGTGTAGCTACAGAGAAATGTCTGACCACGACGTCTCCTTGGGTGGATTTAGGTGGTCTAATTTCATCACTGTTTTCTCCCTCAGCAAGACGATGTCTTGAATCCTGTCGCCCTGCTTCAGCATCGTCCAGCGGATGACACGCGGGTCTCGCCGAAGTTTGTGAGCCAGCGCGTCGAGTGTCCGGGGTGAGGTGTCAAAGTACATGGTCCAATAGCTGTGCCCGGTAAGAAATGAAAGCGGGGCGGTGAAGTGGACTCACTCTCCGATGGAGTGGCTTTTTTTATGTCTCCTCATGAGCTGGGGTAGCGTTTGGGTCCCTCCGTATTCGATATTGCGTACGACACCGCCGTGGTCCATGAGATGGCGTGCAGACATGGTGACGAGGTCCTTTATGTGTCTCTGAAACACGGTGAGTGGAATTCCACACGGGTGGTGGCACGCACGTATTCTCGAAAGTGAGGAGAGATACACAGCATCTTGTAGAACGGCATGACGGAGGAGAGAAGGATTGAGTATGACTAAGCAACTACACCTCCCCTCGGCGGATTGGATTTCATTTCCGAAAGAGAGTAGGTGAGTGTGAATTAGGCGATTAATGAACTGGATATACGTCAGTGCGATAGCTACGGAGCGAATCAGAGCTGAGGATGGCATTGAGAATGAGCCTCCGATGTTACTTCTCTGTACGTCACATCAAATCGCTATCCCTCTTCCTTTTCTATCTCCCCTCCCCCTTCTTAAACCACAGTCCGCGTGGACGGGTCATCCTTTCCCCCCCATCATGTCGGCTTCGCTGCACCCCGCAGCAGAGGCCATCGCCCGCCCCCCTCGTCTACAGCCCTCCCCCTCCCTCCCAAATCTCCGGTGCGCCCGTTTGTTTTCTCCTCTCTCTCCCTGACTCCCACGCAACACAGCGCCCGCAATATCTCTTCCGACCCTCATTCCGCCCGCCCATACCCAACTCCTTCTTCATCTCAAATCCCTTCCCTTAACCCCGCAAAATTAGCCACCAAAGACCCTCCAAACAAACGATCCCATCACAACTCCAAAAACAACCACTATTTAACGCCGCCGCTTACACCCGCATCCTCGCTCAGAAGTGACAGCACTGACCCAGATACAACAGACAACCAGCTTCCAAAAAAACATCCCAATGCTGACGCCACTGAAAGCCGTTTCTTGATTGTAAGTCCATGTCCGCATCTCCTGGCCCCAGCTCACGGCGAAAATTCAGATCGGAAACGTTCCAAGTGACCTCCCCGAGGACGTAATCGGTCCGCATTTCCACTCCTTGGCAGCCCTTCCGGACAACTCGTCCTCCCCTCGCGCGAACTCACACATCGTCCCAAACACCGGGGACGTCATCCAGACCATTTATTACCGTTTCCAGGAAAAACGCGCCATCGTCCTCGCCCTATACGATATACGTGACGCACAAAGACTCAAACGCCTGATCGAATCGAATGGCTCGCGTCGCCTCTCCGTCGACCAGAGCGCCACTCACGACAGCAGCCCCTGGGCAGAGGGACTGACTTGTTTGTTTGTGGCGCCAGACCATATTCCCCAGGTAGGTTCGTTCGCGTAATCCTAGGGACACGTACTCAATTCCTTAGCTCCTTGGTCAGTCGGCATCAGCCGCCGTGACACGCACCGAAGGTACTTTCTGTGTATCCGTCGAGGGAATGCTGGCAGAGCGCGAGCACAATTACTCTGGCTGGAGCAGAGTCCGTTTCTTTGTCCCCGTAAAACTTAAAAGTGTCTTGTCAAAGTACGGCGAAATAAAGTCCTTCCGTCTCCTGAACGAAGACGAGGAGAAATCCAATCAGGTATGTGCACACACCGGCTAGAATTTCCGTTCTGACCGTTTATGCACCAGCTTTTTATGGTTGAATACTATGATATTCGTGCCAGCGACTCGGCATGGGAAGGTCTGAACGGACGAGTAGTTGACAATATGAAACTCCGGTTGGTCCCACGAGACTTCTTGCGTGGTGGGTATAGTGGGCCACGGGACTTGGAAAAGGAAGATTTGGTTGGTCTAGAAGGTCATCTCGGAGGTGGACTTGCCGCGGAGCCGAATACACCCACGGCTTCCACGTATTTATCCCAGTCGCAAACGATCACGACCTCGAGCGGCGTCCCCTTTCCTCTCCTGAACGACGCAGGAGCCTGCGATCATCCAGGACTTTTTGAACACGAGGGAACCAACTCCACAGGCCTGGACCCTGCCCCAGTCGTAATTGGCCCCCAGTCGTCCATCCCTGATCGCCAAAAAGCCATCATTCGTTATCCTGTGGACATGATCGAACCTCCCACGGACGTTCTCCCCGTTGACAATCTTGACGAACGTGGCACATTTACTCCCGATCCGCTCGGTAGACGTGGATCGAACAATCTCTTCTTTGACGCCGTCCGTTCCCGCACTCATCACAGGCTGGCTGACGCAGATCACATGCGAACCGCCAATATGAATTCCATTGCCTTCGATCAATCACAGGTTTGTCCCTTTGAAGCCACTCAGGTGGTTGGTGGCACGACTGACCTGTGCACACCACCATGCCCGGGAACTCAGCCACACTTTGGCCATGACTATTTTACCCATACCGAACGATACGTTACAGACGCATCTATGCAGTCTCCCTGGATCTCTTCGTCTTTTGCTCACGGTATCCAATACCCAGTCTCCCCGCAGTCGCCCATGCAGCCCGTGTGCTCTTCATTATGCTGGGATGCATCCTCGGGTACTTGGGTCGCGTGGGGGGCACCAGGCATCCTACCAGAACAATGGTCTGTCTTTCCACCGTCTCATTATCCCGGTTCTTCCTCCCAGCCTCTTCCCTATCCTTATCCACCGCATACGTCTCCGCCTCTACCCCACCCTGCATATGCCTCTCCTTCCAACCGCGTATATCCTGTAACATATCCAACTTCTCCTCGAGCTCCTCCGGAGAACAACCAACTGGACATTCGCAAGATCGAGCTGGGCCTTGATACGCGAACCACCGTGATGATCAAGAACATCCCCAATAAAATGACCGACAAGGAACTGATCGCTTACATCAACAAAATCTGTCCGCGGCGTATCGATTTTCTCTACTTGCGAATGGACTTTCAGAATGGTCCGTGATTTTTTCACGCTATCATAGCATTGACCTTGCGTGTGTGGCAGGATGCAACGTCGGATATGCATTCGTCAACTTTATTGCTGTGGAGGATCTTTTGCGGTTTGCAAAGACAACGCTGGGGGAGAAGTGGTAAGTCGTTCAACCCAGAGACATTTGAACGACCCTTCATGTCATCTCATAGGAACATGTACTCGAGTGAGAAGGTGCTGCAAATGAGTTATGCAAATTATCAGCAAGTTTTTTGACCGCCAGTCCATCTGATGTTGCTGACACAACTCAAGGGGAAAAGAAGCACTCGTCGAAAAGTTCAAGAATTCGTGTATCATGGACGAGCGTGAGGAATGGCGTCCAAAGATATTTTACTCTGACCCCGGACCGAAACAAGGACTTCCGGAAGAATTCCCAAAGCCCACACACATGCGTAGGAAGGAACGTAGCTCGTATAATCGCGGGGCGTTATTCGTTCCCGGCCTTAACGGCGGGACAGGGTACCCCAAGACGTTCCTGAACGCTGCGGCCTCCACTTCCCATCAGCGCGCTGGTCGTGCACCTGCAGCACCGCATGGCGACGAATGACAACGAAAACCCAACTGTCTCAATTATGAGAGCAACGTGCAGTGATGGTCCCAGCGCCTCATTGAGCCCGTTCTGGTACTTTTTTAATGCTTATACCGCCGTCTCGTCCGTTTACCCCCGTGAACGTTACACGTTGCTTCATCTCATTGCACACATAGTGTATTATCTTATATTCTTAACGCTAACTGACCAGGTGTACTCGATGTTCGGTTATGTCGATGTTGTCCTTGTGCTCCCGTGCTGTCTCATCTGTTTTTATTTGTTAACGTCGAATATAGTGTAATGCATACCTTGCGTCGCGTAGATAAGCCCTGATAGAACACCTGGCAGTTGATGCATCGTTGGGTGTCGTCCCAAAAAGGCAAGTTTTGGAGTCACTGCCTACCACCAGCCCATATGGACGTAACAAAGATCGAAGAAGAGAAAGCTCGCCATGCGCGGCGCGTAAAGCTCAAGGCCTTGAACCTCTCCCTCGATGCCCCAGGTCTGTCGCAGCTCTCAGGGAACCAGTATCTCTCACCCTAGCACCAGAGTCTTCCAGGCTCGACTCGTCTCTCAAGCGTCACACCGCGCTCTTCAAGCGTATGCGCCAGTCCATTGGCTCAGACAATCGCGACCAGATCATCAAGGACATTGACTCCCTTTCCATTGAAAAATACATTGACGAAATAGCCACAGCAGCCCTAGACGGCATCGCACGCTGCAAGACAGATAAAGACGTCTGGGCCGCGGTGGAGGTCCGGGACCCCGAAACACTTTGAGCCAGACTGACATGCTCCTAGGTTATATGCACCCTCCACAGGCGTTTCCCGACGTCGTTCTCCCCGACCTTGGTGAATCTGTTGGCTTCGGCGATCGCGGCACCCTCAAGAGCGGCCTTGTCCGCTCTTCTGCCCGATCAGCGTGAGAAGGAGGATGCTGCGAGAATCGCCCGCCAGCGGCCGGTCCTTCGCGTGTGCTCCGAGCTCGCGCTGGTTGGCGTCATCAGAGATGCCCCGGTCAAGAGCGGCGGTGGGTGGATTTTGAAGGTCGTCAAGGAATTGGTAGGACAGATCTTGTGCTGTCGGATAGGTCGCGACTGACGCCGGACACAGTTGTCCAACGACGCTACTCTGTCTTCGCTCCCGTTGTTGTCGACGTTTCTCAAATCTTATGCTCGCCCGTATCTTGGATTGTCGCCTGCGCAAGCAAAGCAAATACCAAGCGACTCGGAACCAGGCACTCTCTCCTCTGTTGCGACGAAGGAAACGCAGGGATGCTTCCCTCCGCTTCTCAACGAAGATGAGGAACTCGTAGAACAAGGCATACGTGAGCGGTTCAGGAACATGTGTGAAGGCTACTTTGACAATGTGGCCAAGAAACTCGTTTTGGAACACAAGGTGCGTACACCAACTTCCCCTGTCACCTGTGCTCCAAGCCGAATCTTCGATAGCGTCTCCAAGAACAGGACCGCCGCAATCATGAAGCATACATTCGTTCGGGTGAGATATTCGAAGACAGACAGCAAGCATATGAGAAAATGACAAAGGGGTATGAGAAGCTGCTTGCAAATTGCCAGACGTATGGACAGTTCCTTGCACGTTGTCTGCTATTGACCCTGCATCTAGACTTTCTGAGCTGCTCTATCTGCCCATGCCTCCACTACCCACAGCTTCCCAAAAGATGGACTCGATCCAGATAGGGTCCAATTCAGGTGGAATACTTGCAGATGACTCGGAAGACGCCACGCTTGTGTCTGGTGGAAAATGGGAGGATGAGGAAGAGCGAAAGTATTTCGAGGACATTCAAGACTTGAAGGATTTCGTGCCGAAAAGCGTTCTTGGTATCGAATCGGAAGAAAAAGTGGACAGTGCAGCCGACGAAGAGAGAGAAAGAGTCGAGAAAGAAAAGGCCGAGATTGAGGCGAGAAAGTTGGAACAGGAACTCGAAGGACTCAAAGCCAATGGGAACTCGCACCCCAACGGGCATCTTCATCCCCGAGACGACAGTGCAAACGACGTGGAAGATGGGTGAGTCGGACTGATGTTCCGTGTAAAGCCCGCCATCGTGATGTGCACGTCTTTCAGCACTATCACCCCTACACCGGCTTCGCCCAAACCTTCGACGCCCTCGTTATCGCCTCAACTTGCACCACAGGGTCCAACACAGCTTCTTACTGCCCTTTTGGCCCGTCTTCCAGATGCTACTAACCGAGCGATGATTGATCAGGCCGCCGTTGACTTTGCGTTCCTGAATTCAAAGGCTGCGAGAAAGAGACTCATCAAAGTGCGTTTTCATCCTACGGATCTTGACCAGTTAATTAAGCACAGACCAGTTCTTGATCACCGCCCCGAAGAACAGAACCGACCTTTTGCCTCACTATTCCCGGCTGGTTGCTACCCTAAGTAAGTACATGCCAGATATTGGATCCGAACTCGTTGCATCTGTGAGTCCTCACTTCAGCCATTACCGCAATCGGTGTATTGGACAAGAGCTGACCAACTCGTCAAGCTGGATGAGGAGTTCCGGTATTTACAGAGGAAAAAGAATGTCGTTAAAGAGCTCGCCGAAACGCGAATCAAGGTATGCCGTTTGACCTGATGATGGGATGTTGCTGAACCCTCTTCTCGAAGAATATCGTGTATTTATCGAACTTGACAAAGTTCTGCATCGTGCCGTTCCACCTCATATTGCACATGTTCAAAGTCTGTCTTGATGACTTTTCTGGCGCGAACATTGAAAGCATGGCCCTTTTGCTTGAAGGGTGTGGACGCTTTCTTCTGCGAAGTGAGGAAACGAGAGAAAGGTTCAGTACCATGGTACGGATTCGGCCGCGTCTAGCATCATCTCGTCGACGGCTTACCACCTTCCAGCTTGAGTTGATGAAGCGCAAGCAGAGCATACAACATCTTGATCAGAGGCAGATACTGCTGCTCGAGAACGCCTACTACCAGGTGTGAATTTTACCGGCATTCCGTTATTCGATACTGACCTTCACCCAGTGCAATCCCCCAGAACGGGCTCCACGTGTTGAGAAGGAACGAACGCCGATAGAGCTTTTCATTCGCCACCTTATATTCCATGTTCTTTCCAAGAAGACTATTGACAAGGTGCTCAAGCTCGTTCGGAAATTGGACTGGGATGATCCCGTTGTGCAGCGCTCCTTGCACAAGGTCTTTGCGAAACCATGGAAAATCAAGCATAGCAATATCAGTTTGCTCGCAATGTTGACGTACGACCTACAGCGCTATCACCCCTCATTCGCGGTCTCCGTTGTGGATCAAGTGCTTGAAGATATACGTCGAGGGCTTGAGCAGAACGTTTACAGCACGAACCAACGACGAATAGCGACGATGAAGTATTTCGGAGAACTGTACATATACCGTCTGGTGGGCTCTGGCCTGGCGTTTGACACACTGTGGTCTCTGGTCACATTTGGACATCGTCAGTCTCTTTTACGTTAGAAAACCATCCTCCGTACTCACATCTCGTTCCAGCTGATGGCCAGCCATTGCCACGCCAGCCCTGCCCACTCGACATGCCAGATGACTTTTTTAGAATCCGTCTGGTCTGCGTGATGCTAGACACCGTTGGCATGTGTTTCGACAGGGGTAGCCAGAAAAGAAAGTTGGATAACTTCCTGACATTCTTCCAGGTGAGCATTTCCGTTTGTCGAGGTCTTCAAGTACTGATAACCCCCAGTACTACGTGCTATGTAAAGAAGAGCTGCCCATGGATGTGGACTTTATGCTGTCGGACTCCCTTGACGTGAGACTATTCGCGAATCTCGTGACGATGACCTCAATACTGTGTAGGCTGTTCGACCGAAATTAGGGATGCCCAAGTCTATCGAGGAGGCCGCCAACGCAGTCGACGACATGTTCAATACTGTGATGCAAAATGCAGGTTGTGAGTCGTCGTTATAACCTTTCCTTACTTGGCTCAAGATGTATCCAAGTGACAAACGAAGGTGATAGTGGTGATGATAGCGAGGATGTGGAACGGCCTGTGCAGGATGACGAAGAAGATTACGACACGGCCGGCCAAGAATCTGCAGTAAGCCTGTTTGCACTTCTCCGCGTGGACGACTACAGTAGCGCCATTCGTAGGCCGAAGATCGTGCTCCGTCCCCAGACCCTGTCGTGGTGCTTTCTACTCAAGAATACCTTGGTCCCTCCGAAGAAGCCGACGCAGACTTTGAAAAAGAACTCGCCAAGATCCTCACAGATTCGTCTGCCGAGCCTAGAAAGATCGACAAGAAGGCAGCCTGGTGGGACTCTGCTGTGCTGGCACCGAGCACCAGAAAGAAGCGCGGAGACGATAACGAAGGAGATGCTGACGGAGAAGGTGGCACGACGAGCGGATCAGTGATGAACTTTACTGTTATCACCAAGAGAGGAAACAAGCACCAGGTTTAGTTGTCAAAGACCGAGCCAGATCCGAGGCTCATCTACTTCACAGACGCGATACCTCCCTATCCCTTCAGAGTCTACCCTCGCGGTGCATACGCGCTCTGCACAGCTCCAGGACAAAGTAGAGCAGCAACATCTGAAACGTCTTGTCTTGAACTATGAGCAGAATCAGGAAGTCGAAGAGATCAAAGGCAAGTCCTTCCTACACCCGAGTACTTTCTTCTTGGTAACACACAACAGCATTGGAAAACCGAAACAGGACTGCTGGGATCAAAATCCGCTATGTTGGCTAACAGGCGGTGATATGCCACACTGGCATAGGTTGATAATTCGGCACATTACAGTAGCCTTTTCGCTCGGTAGCGAGAAACTGCGGCCCTCCGCAACCACTTCCCGGCTTCGCGCCAAGACCACCACTAGCCACCATCACCCTTCGGCCGCGGGCGTATCCCGCCTGCGGCGACCATGACTCCAGGTTCACTACCCACCTTGATGACTTTGACAACCTTATGTACTTTTGACGACCTCCATAGGCAGCTATTCTAGCACTACGTGGCCTTCAGAGCCCAAATTTTCTTAGGGCTAAAGTTGGTGACTTGGTAGAGGCTACGCATAGTTACCTAGGAAGCTCGATTGGTCCTCCTTTGTCTTGGTGTGGTGGTGGCAAGTGAACTGCGTGCGAAGTTGATCGAGCTCACTATGATCTAACTCTGTTCCTACTCTCGCCCGATTCGAGACCATCATCTGTCTACGAACTGTTGGCGCATACATGCAGGACTCTGACGACAACTACTTCACGGATGACTTGGTGCTCGATGACAAGACACTCGCAGTTCTCGATGAAGAAGAGTCCAAATTCAGGCGTGCCAACTCCCAAACGCAAGAGCCTACTGGCCCACCCGCCAAACGTCAAAAGACGACGGGATCATTGCAACCTCACTCAACTGGCAGACCTGTCCGGCGCAATGACACTTTGGACGATGTGGAAGAGCTTCCAGACGTCTCTGTCGGCAACGATGGCCACTACGGTCTCCGGGAGAGGCAACGGCGCGTCGTGTCGGGGCCCACCACGATGTGGTCAGGAAGCGCGTCGGGATGGAACGGTGTTGCGCGCGCGGGGTCTGTGCCCAGACCTCCTGCGGCTGCTCCTTTGTCCCGAGGTCCTGTGCCACCCACACGCAAGAGCACCGTGACAGGTCCGGCGAGACCACCTCCGGCTCCTTCTCGTCCACCGTCTTCGGTGCGTAGCACGCGGATCGCTCAGTCGCCTGCTCCATCCCAAGATGTGTCTCGGGCGCCCCAACCCGTGGAGAGGAACGTGCCGTCTACGCCTGCCTCCAACGCTTATGTTGACCAGCTGCTTCAGCAAATAGAAGAGGTGTAGTACTCGCGAGCACATGGTTGGGGTGTGAGTGTGTTAAACGTTCCCTCGCAGCTTCGTACAAAGAACGAAGCCAACGAGGAGGCCAAGTTCGCCAAGGAAGGAGAGGTATCGATTCTCAGGAAACGTATGGAAAAAGTACGTGACACATCGTCTCATGCGAGCTCTACAATAAATGCCATACATGCAGATTGTCCAAGACCACTCGGCACAGATTGCAAAGTTCAAGTCCGCAAAGGAGGATGCCGATGCAAAGTATGTGTCGTTGCAGAAGCAATTTGAAATCGACAAGGAGCGCTTGAAAACCGAATTAACATTCAAAGTGAGGCATATGTACATCGCTGGATGACTGATGGAATGTTTTGCAGCGTCACGAGTTGGAGACTGCTTCATGGAGGCATGTTACGCCCTTTTCCCCCAAGAGGGATGGTTCACAAACGGCGGGACCCTTGCCATCCCAGAGGCAGAGATCGAGCCCGTGGGCCTCCCCAGGTCCTTCTCGGCTAGCACCGGAAACACCCCGTCGCCCTCGTTTTGGTGTCATATCGGACTTTGACAAGCCAAAGAGCCTTGGGCTAGATACCAGAGATCTCTTCTCGAGAGATCTCCCATCAGGGTTTCAGACTGGCCCTCCGCGTTCACAATCCATGATGGGGCGCAAAGGGAAAGAAACGGCTTCATCGAGCGCTCCCGTGAGTGCCATCCATCCTCTCATGGTTGGTGAACCTTATTTGTCCTCTTCCTAGTTTCCGACTCTTGTTTTTCCAAATGCTAGTCCCATGTCTCAGCGGTCCGGTCGCCAATTTCACCCACCAGACGTGTTTGCTACCCAAGTGGACGATGGAGGACCTGTGGGATCTTTAGAGGATTTTGCCCCTCACTCAGACGTCGGCTTCGAGGATGTTCAAATGATGGATGGAACTCCGGCCACGATGCCTCTTTCTTCCCAAGAGAACACTTCTGCCTTGACGCTCCCTAGCTGGAATCTTATCGTTGGTATCATCCGCTTCCACATTGTTTGTTTGAAATTGACACCTGATAGCTTCATGGTACTATATTGACGCATACGCTACAAGGATCGAACCTGCCAACGTTGCAGCTACTCGTATCCGTGTGTCCATCGGGCACGGTTCAAGCTCGAACATATGGTGCTGCGCTCTTGCGAATATTTGATACTCTGGGGGGCATTCCCGCTAATCCTGATAGCGATTTCGATCATGTGGCCCGAACTCTCTGTTGCGCATTATGTGAGATCACCCACTTGCTAGCGAAGAATAACCTGGTTTGCTTCCTTCTCTGGTGTGTCGGATTTTGCTCAGTCCTTGCAGATCTCACCTCTGACCGCCATTCTGAATCTACTTACTAACCTTGCTATGCTGCCCTCGACGCATACGTTTTTGGTGTCGCGGTTTACGCCGGACGGCGAGACGCCACAACTTTTGCAAGTGCTGTATCACGTCATCCAGAACCAGCTCCAGAAACTTGACGTTACTACTGGAAACGAACCTCCAGAACTTGGCTCGCTCGGAAAAGAGACACTGTCTCTTTACGAAGCACTTGTTTGGTGGATGCCGGACGGCTCTGAGGACAGGTGAGCCTTCACGAAGAGGCTATATGTCGCCTACTTGCTTAGGATTGAAGCTAGTCTGAACGCGTGTCCGGGCATGTCATCTTTGTTCATGACACTGCTCCATCCCAACCGTCCACCGTGGTTCCTCGTTTGTGGCATACGGATACTCTTATGGTTGTCGACAAGTATGAGTCTTACAGACTTTCAGCGATTTCCGGGCCAATATGATTTCAGGACGAAGCCTGTTTCATTTGTTGCTGTCGCCTACGGTTAACGATCGGCCGAGCAGGAATGGTGAAACCGCAGACCTTGAACACCACCTCCAAATTAACCTTGCATGTTCTCTGCTGACCGACACTAACCGTCAGGGGCCTGAGGTGAGCTGTTCTGGACTTCTGTCACCTCTCTCATTTAGTAGCGCTACAGGCAGACGAGCTCAAGAGTTGTATCATCATCTTCTTTGACATGATCTCTAACGCACATCCCGACGCATATACGTTGCTGATCGAATCTCCCGAGTTAATCCCGTCCATAGTCCTCTTTATTTGTCATGCGGTTGCTTCCATCTGGGACGAGGACGGGGCGGTTCTCGGTGACGCTCGGGCTGCCACAAGGTGAAGTGGCTTCCATTGCGCGAGTGCACATGCAGCTGATGACAGGCGCACAGGACGGTGCATGCCATCAATTACGCGATGTTGCTTCTTCATCACCTGGTCATCAGCCAAGATGCGGTACTCGACTTGCGCGAACGTCTCTCCCACGCATCACGGAAGACATACCAAGTGCTGCTTGCTTCCTTTATCCTCACGTTTGGTCGCCTCAGTTATGCCGATCCCCCTTATTGGCTGGGGAAGAAAGAAAAGGAACGGCTGGCGGGCATCGCAGGTTTGTGCTCTGCCGTTGCCCACTGGCAGTGAAATGCTGATCGTAGGTGTAGTTCTAGCCAGAGCTCTCCTGGAGAGGGTCATCCAAGGGCCGGAACTTGACTTGATATGGGAAACATATCAGGATGATGGGGACGAAAGCGAAAGCGAGACTGCGATGGATGTCGATGACGAGGAAGCAGGGGCCCAGAAAGTTGTCAGTAGGTCGGTGGCGGCCGCCAAGTCGTGATTTATGCTTCATGATATAGTGGAGCGGAAAAATCTCATGTTGTCTTACTAGCTTTCATTCCATCCGATGATTGTCTGCCAGTTGGTGGGAAAATGCCCTTGGGCGGATCAGCTGTCTCGGACCCCTTGCAGATGAAGTATCCTCTCAGATCAGTGAATCCGAGGTGGTATCAAACCGTTGGCTACCATTGGCTACTATCGGCTACCAATGCTTACCAGCTTGAACATGCTTGTCAATGGCCCTGTTGTGTGTGGGGCAGGCACAAGATGCATATAATGACAGTTGGGCAACAGGCAAGGTGAGTATCAAGAATAACATTTTATTGTATGTGATCCATAAAAGATATACATATTTTGCATCCCCTCTGTATATTAAACTGCACCCAATGACTTGGGAATCACTACTTGAGGCCAATAATAGCAACATGATCTGATCCCCTTGTATCAGACCATCCATAACAGAGTCTCCCCCTCATACCATCAAAGGATTTGAACTCCCCTGACCAGTGCAGAGACTCAGTCCAGCCTTCCAGCTCTTCTGTTAATGAACCAAATGGACCCATCCGAGCTGTAGTCACTTCAGCATCAAAGTCCATATAGAATTCCCCTACAAAGACTTCTCCTTGAAGAGGGTGGTTATGTGCATCAATTTGGATACCCCTTGCATGTCCCCCATTAGGAAGTATGCCCAGAAAATGGTGGGTGATCCTCTTGTATTCCTCAGGCATCCTGCCTTGCACCATGAGCCAATACCAGCCTGTGGAAAGTGATGCTATGCCAGTAGAAGATGGTGCATCAAGAGTCACACCAATGAGGGAGGATTCAGTGGAGGCCCATTGACATATGAGTACAACTTTTGTTGATCCAGAGGTAGGATCAACAGTAGAATTCTGAAAAACACCAGGTTTCCTTGGAATTGCATCATCATCATCAACAGAGAAAACTGCTTCATGAGTTTGGGTTAGGATTAAGATGCCATCTTGATCCAGAGACTGATTCTTGTCAGCAGGCTGAGCAAAAGCCTGAATAACACATAGATCCTTGCCCCAAACTGCATAGTGGGAAATCACAAGAATGTGAGTACTTGTGAAGATAACATCCTGGGAAGAGTACTGTTTTCCTGCAGTTTTGTGTTGAGATTTATCCTGGTCCATTTAAACATGAAAGGGTGTACCAATATTTATTTTATCAGACTTACCAGAGCAAGAGTAAACACAGGGAGTCTACAAAAACAGTGTGTTTGAGAATCAAATAGTAGATTGGGAAGAATCTTTATGAATGGTGATGATGGTCCACCAATAACTTGTCCCCGGTTTGGAATTGGAACATCAAAGATGCTAGTTTTGCAGAGTGCACCAGATTCACCATCCAAGCAAAATTCAAGAAGCTTACTAGATAGAGAAGAAGCATAAATACCCAAAGTACAATGACAAAGTTCCAAACATACTCATGTGTAGAAAGTGTATCCCTTAATCTCACATATACAACCTGCTGCCCTTCATTGGGCATCATTGCACAGTATGACCAGAAAGTGATTTCTGCTTCTTGCTCCCATAGGATCCGCGGCGTGTGAGTGTCAGCATCGGTATCAAACAACACGAGCCGCTGCTGCGACTGACACACAATGAACCACCTGCTGCCGATAAGGTCATAGCCATTGGCATGACCACTGGTTTTGCCTTCGAACGGAATCTCTTTGTATGAAACAACGTGTGGGTCCCCTCCCCACGACTCATAAAGCTGCTCGGACTGGACAAGTGTCCGCTCGAGGGATGTGCGTGTTTGTGGAGATATGGCTGGGAGAGGGACAGAAGATGCTTTGTACAGGGTTTCCCAAAGCGCTGTGTTGTAGGTGACGGACTGAAACTGCTTCGATACCTAGTAAAGAGGAGTCAGCATGCGACAGGCAGGCCGTAATTCGGTGAACTCACTGTGCGCCATTGAATGATGTCTTTGGGGTCACTGTAAGATAGAATTCGCCGAACGATTTCTACTGGAAAGACGGACTGGGTGGAAATGTTGGTCGACATGATGGTTGTGATTGCAGAGTTTACGCTTAGGGGCCACCCAATTACAAATCCAATTCATGGATCCCAGTCTAATGATTTCGTGGCCAAGAAAGACTACGTTTGATTATAACTCAGATAGTTGCGAGTAGACACACGCTCAAATGCACGCTCAAACCAAAGCCGACGACGCTCACTCCACCACACCAGGTCCGACTGTCTGGCAAAGGTTCAAATCACTAGGAAAACGACGTGATGAAGTTTACCTCGCGACAAAACTTTCGCCTCCATTGCATGTGCCTCTTTTCCATTTTTGACGACGCGTGCGCTCTCTTGAGCGCCAACGTACACGCCTCAGATCTATACCGAACGGACCACCGCAGTCGCATCTTCATCTACGTTCCTGTTCGGTGAGAGCATGCGATCGAGCGCAACAAGACGTACCGCAAACGGTGGCACCGAGATATGACTCGCGTTCTTGGCCTCCCAAAAACGAGGCGCAACGACCGACGACGCTTCCCCCGCGCTTTCGAGCCAAAGGGCCCAGAGACAGTCCTCCCAGTCGAGCATGCGCGAGCCAAACATGTACAGTCGCTCCGTGCACCAGACAGGGTGGTCCCTGGGCAGCACGACCGGTGCGAGGGGGCGTGGCGAGTACCCCTTGTGCGACGTGTTACTCAAGAGGATCGGGTGGCGCGTCGTGGGCAGCTTGTCTAACCATCGGCTGCGCGTCGCGGCGGCCTTGGGAATCCCGTCGGGGAATAAGATCACGCGGGGAGTGCGCGCAAAGAACCGGGCCATGTTGAGATAGGCGTTTGATGACCCACTAGCGATCGAGGGCACGTACAAGACGTGCACGTTAGCGTTCGACGCATGCATGGCGGGGAAATGCTCCAGCAGGTGCTTGTATTCAGTCGAGTTGGGTGTGTGTGTGGTCACGACGAGCAGGGACACGGGGCCAGACCACTTCGCAGAGGATGGGAGTGCTTCTTCGACGCGAGTGTCTTCAATCCAGAGACAGGCGGTAAGGTCTGAATTAGAATGCCGGCGGGCTTGCACCACAAATGTTTCCAAATGTGCTTGGGGGCCAAGTCCTCTAAAGGAGACAGACAGGCGCTGTGGGAGCGAGATGTCCATCAACGGAGCCGAGGCCATTCGATGGTCATCGGCTTCATGAATAAGGGTGGGAATAAGACTCTCAGACTTGGCGAGCTGAAGCTGAGCAGCCTGAGGTACTCGCAGTAAAAGGGTATAGACTTTGAGGCTCGAGAAGACTACGCTGAGGCAGCAATACAGCGTGATAAGAGTCCGTAGTCGCCAGACATGTCCGCCGAGTATCCTTTGAATATCTTCCAATAGAAATGTTGCAGGATCTGCGAGGGACTGTTTCAGAACGGAAAGACCCCCCACGCGGGACCTTTCCTCGGTGAGGCCTTCCTCTAGTACATGTAAGTAGTCCTTCGTTTGGAACGCGAAACTTAGCGAGACTCGCTCAGAGGTGCCATGCGCGCGGTGAAGGTGGCCAAGGCTAGAAAGGTGGCTCTGGTAGCTACCTGAGCCCGAAATTGACACTCGCCGCCTCCCAGCGGTTAGATTCGAGGGGACAGACTTGCTTTGGGGTAAACTGGAGTCCATCAAGCCGGCGTATTCAAGACAAAGATGGATGAGCAGACTACAGGAGTTTGGAGTCAGTAAGAGGATTGTCATGCAGAATACCAGTATTAGACTTGGAATGCCATGCTACTCCGACTAGCAATACAGCGGCTGGGCCGAGCCTTTCTTACCGGAACACGCTTCCCGGCGAGGAAGTGAGTCTGCGAGATGCAAAGAGCTCATGGTGGTTTGGTAATGTATCAAATAGAACACTGGGTGATGATGGCATCGCGGATTAGATCAACTTCCTTAGATGCACTGTAAAAACGGTCTCAACACGATTGTTGCCTACTCATCCTCTTCAATGTCCCCGAACTCGAACATCCCTAATCGTTCCCGTTTGCCAGCTGCAATGCAGTCTTGGAAATACCTGACCAGTTGTGGATACGCTTGAAGGTACTTGCAGTTCTTTCGGTCAATGGAGGCGAGGCCTTCGCGAAGTAGAACTGCATTGATACATGCAAACGGATTCTGCGTAGAGCCTGGATCTGAGGGGTCGATGAGTCGGAGGTGCAGCGTACTGCCTTCCTTTTGATCGATGTTGGCAATGAGTTTACGTCCTTCGCAAAGCGAGCGGAAGTGGTCCATTGCCTCCAGGTAATATTCGCTATCGGGATTCACCAACCTCACGAAACTAGAGGGCTAGTCAACAGTACGTGATGGGAGAAGAAAAGGGGCAAACCTAAGCCGTGCGTCCTGTGCTTGGCCGGGAAGTGAGCGGAATTTTGAATCGAGAGGCCGTAAATTCGCAAACTTGACGGTATCTTGATTACCGTAGTCAATAAAGGTGACCTCGGCCTCCTTCTTAATAGGTGACACTCGGCGAATCTTGGCACGGTACCATGAACCGTCAGAGAACTTTGCGGAGACTAAATCACCGTTAGTTGGCGTGAAATTTGCGACTACTGGGGCCGAATTGTGGTGTAAAGAAAAGTCACGCATCAACTTCTCCAGCGAGGCAATACCTATTGATCCTTATTACCAAGCAGACCAGCCGGGTATCTCAGTACTGACCTTCGGTGTTTAGGACCTGGACGGAAAAGCTGAGGCCATTCTTTGTTCGTATATCGCTGATGATGACATCGATGTATTCGGACTTCAGAGGTACAGAAACGTCGTCCGCGGGGGTCTGCGCGGCTCTCTCGGCTTCCTCGTCATAGTCTTTCCACACCTGCGGAAAACTAGTTAACACAGATCTCCCGTAATTCGGTTCAAACTCACGTTGCGTCGTGCTTGCTTCGCTTCCACCTAATATCCATACATTAGCACAAGCGGGTAATTAAAAGAGAGTGTGTAGACCTCTGCGTCGTAGAGTTGCTTTGCCCAAGGTAGGCCATCTGCAGAGAACGCATGCACGAATGCATATCCTTCCCGGACAAGTGAGATGGCAGTGTTCTCATTCTTTAGCCATAACGTTCCAATAAAGCCACCAGATTTGTCGGTCGATTCAACCTCAATCTCGACATCGCGTTGCATATACCGCCTTGTCGCAAATTCTGCAGCTTCAGGACCAAACGGCTCACTCTTCTCTGATGCATTGCGAGCTGTACGTGGTGCCCTGATACCTGACAACATGTGAGGCTACAAGTCGAGGACAACAACGAAATGAATTACCACTGAGCACTAGGGTCAGGGTTTGGTTATCCTTGGGGAGAAATAATCTAAGAAAATAGGTAATGTGCCACGAATGGAGGAAATATGAGTGTCATACTTGAATCGTGATCCAGCAGCAACAAAGTCAACAACAGCAGGTATCCTACCCTGTCTCTTGAAACCACTCAAAAATGAGTTTGCGCGTGTTGCAGTCTAGATCGTGCGTGAGGCGACAACGTGCTCAGTGGCAGAGCGACTGACCTCGGACAGGTTGATGGGCTGTTTAGGCGGTGGTTGCTCTTTGCCAGAGTGCATCCCCCTGGTCTCCGTTATTGCACTACAAGACGTCGTCAGGTTACCGAGTTTAGCAGGACAGTTTTGTTCGTACGCTTGCTCGGCTGCCATGAGTTTGTCATAGTCCGGTGATCTGTCCTCATCGTCCCGGCGATGGCGAACCACGCTTGCGAGACCTTTTTCAATCAGTTGTTCGGCAATGTTCCTAGAGAGTAAATCGAACAAGCACAAGTAAGCGCACGGTCGCGTTGTGGAATAAATCACTATACGAGCTTTGTCCGCCATATCGCACGGTGGCACACTCTCGCTC